>JAUUEB010369761.1:0-20726 GCA_032362205.1 Clione limacina
ATGATAGATATGGAAGCTTTTAGTCATATTTTTACCTATTTTAGATTCCCTATTTATTAAAAGGAAAATTCTTATGTTGCTAAAAGTATAACTCGTAAATAAGGAAATAATACCTCTGCTTATTAATACTAAAACATTTACAGTTTTTTATTTAGTGCAGACAAACCAAGACAGTTTAGATTTCTCTGTTTTAACGTTTTAGTCTTATACACAAAATATGTAAATGAAAATGATAATAAAAATGGAATTTTTTAGTCATATTTTGACCCACTTAAGATTCTTTTTTAAAAACGAAATTTCTTATTTTGCTAAGAATATAACCCGTACGAGAAGTATTGATCATCAAGTAGCAGAAATGCTAAAAAAACAACTGATAACATAATAATATTGAGCAAAGTACGCACGACATGTTTATTAAACACACGTTTATCTTCTTATCTAGAGACTCGGCTTCTAATCAAATATTGAAACATTGAAATAATATAATTTTGAAAAAAGCATGCTAATCTATTAAAGCATTGAATATGATGTTTGTAATATCATGAGAAATAATGTATAACATTGCAAACTAAAGTCATACTTAATAGAATGACTAACGGTCGTGATACGAGGCACGTACACCGTCAATGACGTGCAGGTGACCAATGCTTTGTTTATCGCAGTTTTGGAAAATATAACATTGGGTCTCATGTTATAAATCATGTTATAAATCATGGTATATATCTAACAAACCGTTCAATTTTGCACTGCTATGGAGATAAAAATCATAAAATTTATAAATCTAACTTTGTAAATAAATAAACAATACTGACATTAATACAACATTAATTATACATAACAAACCAGCACTATTTGTACTTTCGGGCACACTGTCGTCCAAAATGAATTTCGTCAAATTATATTGGTAAGAAAAACGAGTCAACAAAGCATCTTTATTCAATACAAAAATTCCAGAGCATCTACTAAGGAGTCTGAAGGAATTCCCCAAGGTTTAATGCCCTTAGAAAAATATCAACATCTTGCAATTCCATAATTATCATCCGATAGGGCAGGGGGCTTATGTGCCAACATGTTTCTATTTTCACAACTAATATAATTCTATTGGCAATTCTATTCCTCCTTCATCATTCGATCACAAAGACTTTTCACCTTTAACCTTTGTTCCCTCCTCTTAGTTCCACCTTTTCATTTGTCATGACTGTTTCTCTTTATTGCGCTCACCAACCTTTTGCCTGCCTAACTTTGCAGCAGCCTCCATGACTTCCATCCAGTCCCCTGTCCACACTGTGCTACAAGCATCTAGTAATGCGGCAATTATGTACTTAATCACTAGATCCTCCACCCGCTAACGGAATGGCCGTGGAGTTTTATAATGGTGGCCAATTATTCTTTGACACCGGTCGCAATTACCCAGAATGCCCGGAAGTGGCTTGGGCGGACAACCAGACGACTTGGCTCTTTGCTGCCACCGACAGTCTACTGCATACAGACGTCCCCACACATCGCTGTGGTCGCTAATGATGGCGTTACTACGCCAGACCTGTCAACAATGCTGCAGTTGCTGTTGTCCTTCCACTGTCTTTGATGTCACGCTCAATCTTTTCTTTATTCTTTATCGCTTATCACTATTCTGTCTGATACCCAACTGTCATCTTTAGGGAATCCATCAATACCTGGCATCTTCTTAGATCACCTTGATGCACTTGCTACAATTCAATGTAAACTATTATTAATTTTATGGAGCTTTCTATTGCGAAATAATTTGAGTTCAAGGAGTTCTGAGAATATGCGTACACTTGATTCCCTTGGCCAAGCTTATAATTTGTATTTACCAAAGTTCACGACTTGGAACACCATTAAAAAAAAATACAATCGAACCTTACGAAGAGAGAAACTTCATAAGTATATATAAACACAAGTATTGAGAACATATATATACAAGTATTGAGAACATATAGACACAAGTATTGAGAACATATAGATACAAGTATTGAGAACATATAGATACAAGTATTGAGAACATATAGACACACGTATTGAGAACATATAGACATAAGTATAACATAATTGAACAGACCAGCATGAATTGGGAGAAACGGTTAGAAAAAACCCTCAAATATCAATTAAGGCCTGGGGTTTAGAAGGTGAAAGCGAGACTCATATTCTATCGAACAAATTCAACGTCCTCTGCTCAAGATGGCTTAATCAATTTAACGACTGCCTGCTTCTCAAAACCAGTCCACGGGAATGCAAACAAACTAATGACGTCATTGATCAGAAATGGCCGCCAGTAAGTCACGTGACATGCCTCCACTACGAAACAATCTGCGATGATTGCCGCGGCGGCCAAAGTACATTGAGCGGGAAAAACTTGAAGAGGCCACGAGTCTTAAGATCATCGCATAGTTAGAACAGCTATTGACAGTGAAGAGAAAGATCTAGAATTGTCCGAAGATGCGTTGAAAAGGCTGAATACATCTACTCCAAACAGAGTGTCGACCGACAAGCGCCATGAGATGAAGAGCTCATCGTGTCCTCCTTCCCA
This sequence comes from Clione limacina, assembly GCA_032362205.1. Classification (NCBI taxonomy): domain Eukaryota; kingdom Metazoa; phylum Mollusca; class Gastropoda; order Pteropoda; family Clionidae; genus Clione; species Clione limacina. Next base: position 2,546 of record JAUUEB010369761.1, read on the forward strand.
TCCTTGACGTCTGCATCAAGTAGGCGTGATAACATGAAGAGCTCATCCTCAAGTCTGCAAACATGTCGTCTGCTGACTCAAGGACAAAATGGCGGCCAATATGTTCACTTGTTCAACATCGAGATGTCTAGAAAACGCTGTTTCTGCGTTTTGACATTAGCTTTTTTTCCCAACGAATAGGTTTGATAGTATTAATCCATCTGATAATTATCATTTTGATATATTTATCATCATTATCATTTCTAATGACATTTTTATATGTCCGATTTGCATGTCAATATTAATTGTATGAGAACACACTCAAAATATATGATATTACAAGACTACCAGCGCAAAAGTCGCTCGGAAATGATAAAAAAGTATACATTATCATTATTAAACGTTTTTCGTTATTCTACATCTTGACCGGACATAGCTAAAACAGGCACAAAAGTAAAAAAATACTCAAAAGATAAAAGTATCACTGCACTGCACATCTCTGTCTGTAAAATAATCGTTGACTATTGAAGTAGCTGTGAAAACTAATTTAAAACCTTTGATAGTAACGATGATTATTATACAACTAGAACATCAATTTGCGATGAAAATCATCAACTTATTGAGAATATTTGAGCAAGTTTTCTTAGTCAAACTTTGTCTGATATGTTGCCTTATTGAGGCAAATATTGGCTTGTGCTCTTATTCATGGTGAAAATAGTGTTTCATTAGATATGTTTGGTTAGTTCCCCTTGTCGTGGTCTCGTTATCTCCCCTTGTTGTTGAAGGGTTTTGTGCTAACAAGAGAACTACTGAACAGAATGTTGCTGATTTATTTCTTGAACACCATTCAAACGAAACAAAAAGGTTGTTGGTCGACATTTTTATTATTTGTATTCTTTCTTAAAATATCTCAATGCACGTTTAGGGGTTTAGTGCCATTTTTACATAAGTAACCTTTTTAAGAACGTTACATTTTGGACAAAAAAATGATATTTGTTATCAGATATTGTTATTATCTTTGACTCATTGTTCCTCACTGACTGGAATTTCAGAGCATATACAATACGCCGATGTACGATCAGTAATTTTAAATTAGCTGACCAATTCTATTTATAGTATCATAAAGTTTTGTTATAACCCCGCGTTTATACATTAGTTATAGATCTCAAATAGAGAATCAAGCATTTTCACACTGAACCTAGAATTCCCCCCCCCCTTTCCTGCCCTTTGAATCGACGTCCATTGTCTCCGGGACATATTGAAATGTCGTGAGAAGACTTTTGTTAAACTCCAGATGCAAGTTTTGCCGTTAAAGAGCACGATCATATTTAAGAGACATTTAACAGACATGTGTCATATTGAGGTGGTTATCCCCTCTACATCCCACCCACTAATGGATTCTCATGTCTTAGACGATGGCCGGGAATGAATATCGGACATTTCTTTTTGACATTTTATACTTTTTCCTTTAGACAATTTCTTTATTTTCTAAAGTGTATGGTTTCATTTCACAACTTCTCTGATATCATAGAGGAAAACGTCTCACCCATAAAATATAATACTGTCTTCTTTTCTTTGTTATTTTGGTAATTAGGTCTTCATTTTTGAAAGTATGGTTTTGTAGTTCTTGTCGTTTGAAAACGACTCTTACGACTCCATCATATTATGTGTGCAAAATATATGATTCTTAATTCTCACAACTGTTTTGATATTATTCTTTATAAATTGATCCCCTTTTTATCAGATTTATTCAACTTAGTTTATGCTCTCAATTCTAAACAATGTACTGTAAAACTTATATATTAGAACAGGCGCGTAGACAGGGGGGATGGGGGAAAGTCCCCCAATTTGAGATCCGAAATGCTCTAAATTTGCACCATTTTTAACCATACTCAAGAAGTTCGGGCAAGGTTGCCTCCCATTTCAAAATCCTGGCTACGCGCCTGGATTAGAACAAGAATCAATGTGTAAATTACGCATAAAAAACAACACTGTTTTTATTTTCAATTAAAGCGAAACAACCAATTAACCAAAAGGCTTTACAGTAAACATGATATCAAGATAAAATAAAAAAATTAAATGTTATACTAATGATTACAAAAATGTTGTTTTGATTCTTGAGTCCGAATTATACGAAAAGTGCACCGATTTATAACGAATAACTATACTATGTCGTAAAATGGCGGCGCCAGTCAGTGTACCGATGCCACGACTGGCGACTGAAGTCTGCGTGCAGGCGTGCACCTCATGCGGCGTGTTAGGAGTACGACAAGAAAAGCGTCAAGTCCCAAGCGCCACTGGAGTCCTGTCAGTCTGCTGGAACATAAACCTGACGATCACTTTTTGTTCATAAATTTTGCTTTTTTAATCATTCCCTCCCACGTCAGTATTTCTTGTTTCTACTAAAAGTACTAAACGATTTTGATTTAAAGAATTCAATGTAGAAAATAGGTACTTGAAATTCACTTAATATAATTAGTACTGTATCAGGTTACTTATTGAACAAAACATTACCAGTTCATGTCTTTACAAGAGTTCTTAATGATTCGAATTTGATGAAATCGGATTAAAAATATTAGGGAATTCGAATGTTTTTATTTTGTATTAGAAAGGTTGTGCTACTTGGTCACCTAACGGACAAAACGAAAGTTGCTTTTATTTCTTTTAATTATGTTGAAATTCATTTTTTTCCTTTTTAAATTAATTGCCCAATTAGCAGTTTAGGGTTGGACATTATTCAGCTTATTCAAACCTCGAATGTGACATACTAACAAACATCACTGATTTATCAATTATTCAACTAGATATATTATGAATATAATTCCCCCTTGTACCCCCTGTGTCGTCAACGCCCCTGTCATTAAGGTTAGTGTAGGAAGGCGTTTCACAGGGACGGGACGCGTGGAGTGGACAGGGGAGACCGGAGACAGTGACACAAATACTATAGTTGGATGGAAGCAAAATTTAACCAACCGATAATGTGAAAGTGTAGTGAGGCTGAAGATTGATAGAAGATTATACATTTGTGTAACGAAATTAAAAAAAATCATTCAAAGCTGTATCTTGTTCATTCAAATCAATTCTGAATAAGATAAACCTCGCTAAAGCGGATCTCTTGTTTTCACAAAAAATAATTTTGTATAAAATAATTTTCCGGACCATTGGATACACTTAAAAAAAAATCCGTTCCATGATATCATCGTCCAGATTAATGTATTGTCGATATCCGGATCATCAATGTCATATTATTGTATTCATAAAAATAACAAGTAAATATATACGTAAAGAAAATAAGAAAGATGAACTTTAAAATATAAGACACAGTGTTGATTGCTATCAAGGACTTTTGTTCAAGCTGTGCTAGGAGGCGAACCATGACAGTGTTTTTTTGAAATATGACATTATTAAAACTGACAACTTCATTCACAGTGACATTTCCGTATAGGAGAAAACACCCGCTTTATTTATTACCCCGTAATGTTTGTCACCCATGCGGAAATACCGAGATGACTCATGGCTTTGTAACAAATTAGCCTACAGTTTTTTATACAAACGACACAATGTTACACAAATGTTAGCTGTATCTGTATTACGTGACCTTCAGATATATACCATGGAGCCTTGCAGGCGCGTAGCCATGGGGAAATGGGGGAAAGTATCTCCCCTTTTGGATCCAAAATGCTTTATATATGCACAATTTTTAACCAATTGTCAAAATTTCTGCCGCTACGCGGTTATTGAGTTGACACAAATCAAAGTTATACTCCCCCTTTTCAAAATCCTGGCTACGGACCTGGAGCCTCGTACTGGTATTATTTGAGCAGAGTTCCCATAAGTTCTATTGAGTAAGTTGAATACATTAAATCACATTTTATTAGTTTATAAGCTTGAGTTTGCGATGTCCATGCGTTTGAATGAAAATCCAGAGTGTACATAAAAATATGTTCATAGTTAATAGAGGAAACCCTGATTATTTTTGTTATAAGGTATTCGGGATTGTCGAGTGTGTAACGTGTTTGAATGTCAATCCATAATGACTACAGGTTAATTGTTCTAATCCTGATGTATTAATATTAGCACGATGTAGTGATTTAAAAGAATAAAAAAGATTCATAAGCGATTAAGTATAATAAATACATTTTTTTAATATATTTAAACGCAAATAATGAAAATTAAAATCAAATGAGGGGTGATATGAAGAGCTCAAAGGGTTGAGTCCACCTTCCAATGAATCTATTTAAAAAATAAAAATTCTGTTTGCTAAAGGTTGAACTTATCTGGTATTGGATTTGTTCCGTTATGTCAGGAAGCTCATAATTGAAGAGATTAATTTTTACTCACCCGTGTAAAACCTATAAAAGTGTGTGACCCCTGGTGCGGTGAGCCATGAGTATTTCCTTGCTGCCGTTGCATATTGCCCAGGGCGATCACCGGGGGAATCTGAAGTGCATGGATTTTTTGTCATAGAGCTTAGTCGAATCACCGGCGTTTTTAGAAATGTCAGATTTCTTTATTGAACCTCTTGTAAATTATTTATAAAAAAAACTTTAATCGATGAGAAATTGAAAAAAAGAGTAAAAACAAAATTTAAATTATTTAGTAAAACAACAAGAAAACAAGGAAAATAAATTACACTGCACTAAAACTAAAAAACTGAAACCCATAACAAAATGGCACATTGCACGCAAAACAATTACTATCTTGATTCATATAAATTACAGTTTTGTAAAAGACTGATATTGGGATGTCTTATGGTTTATACCCATTCTTTATTTATGTTAACCTTCTTATTATATTTGTGATCAATGTTCACCTACATTTTTAGTATAATTTGAATCGTATACTACATAATACTAAACTATGTTTTGTAAGTAAAAGAAACGGTTAATCCAAAATACAAATGAAAAAGGTTATATAAGTAAGTCAAAAGGTTGAAACGGTAAGTACACAAGGTTGAAACCATACCAAAGACTACGTCATTCAACTAACAAGAAAAAAACGTAATAAAACTGCCTATATAATTAGTCGACCAGTTGTCTATACTCTTTCTATTATCAACTATGACGTTTCTGTACCCGTCGTTCCATGTTTTACGCATCCAGTGATTTCCCGAGTGAGAATCCAACGGTCATGTAGCGAGATCCCCTGTCACCTTCGCCAGATTAGACGCATTAGATGTGCTTTAGTCAGGCACCTTGACGGCCTTAAGCTGAAGGTGAAGAGATCGAGGCTCAGAGTCCGTGCATAATCTGGCGTGTAATGTGGGAAATCTCTATAGAAAAGGATTTCATTGATGAATGGGTTTATGGGTTTATTTCTCGAAGTCCACGTAGGGTGCAAGTAGGTACATTGTATCACTATGACAGGTTTTTGTTGTTTTTGTCACAAATACAACCGCTATAAAAACATCAGAAGTCTTCCGAGGTTTGGTATAAACTCTATGGGGTCTGATAGGGCAACAAACATGGTACAATAGGCTGGTCAAATTGTCAAATGATCCAAAATTTGTGGGATTCTGTCATTTTGACGGAATATGAATATACCTCAATGTTTGTGTTTTAACAGAAATCTTTTTGCGTTTTGTATAAACTCTATGGGGTCTGAAAGAATAGCAAACATAATACAATAGACTGGTCAGATCGACAAATCGTCCGTAATTGTGGGAATTTGTCGTGTTTACGGAATATGACTATATCGTATATCCCAATATTTATGTTTTTACACAAAAAACAAGTTGTGAAGGTGACTCTTTGGTGTGTAAGAAAAGCCGACGTTTCCTATTGGTGTTAAGTATCCGAAAAGATATGATGGCGATTGTTATAAGTAACGTTTTATTCAACCGTGATCTAGCAAAGAGGACCCCATGGGTTGACATTTTGTCGTCGCTCTTTCGCTTATGAGAGATGAAAACAATCAAAGTTTACATTTTTAGCGGGTCTGAGAAGCGTGAAAGGACGTGTTCGACAGTCTATAAAATCCCCAGGACATCTTGTGTCGAGATGCTGGGTAGGAGAAAGGACTCTCTATGGGTGGCGTGAACTCGAGCTTTGGAGCATCGACCGGCGCTAAAGTGGGCGGAAGGATACCTCGGCGCGAAACAAGCTGAAGGCTGTGCGGAGTACAAGTCCACAGCTTGACTGCATCATCTACTCGATTGAGTGCTGGCCCCCTGTCGGTGGTGGGAGGAAGTTCCAGCTACTTTGGACCTGAGAAAAAAGAATGATGGCGACAAAGTTGTGAAGAATGTTTGAAACTTTCTAGAAAATTAGATAATGCAAACAGACAGCAAGACATCAGGACATAGGGTTTTCACGCTATAAAAGTGATGAGGCTGTGTCACAGGGAATTCCCGGTGATATTGAAGAACTGTTTAGAGACTGAGAACAATGAATTGTGTCAACTGTTTGTGTCTATCTGTCTCCCCACGACATCAGTAAGATAACACTCCGTGGCATCGACCTATTTGCTCTAGCTCCATCTAACACCTCAACTCGGGTTTCAGTAAATTCTGAGATCATTTTGCAGGACCACATATCCCGATTAATTTCAAACTTGTCTCATGTTATTCCTCTAAAAATGATGACTGCAATGTGCGTGGCCGTAGCTCAATTCTTAGTTCATGTTACATCTTTCTGTGGTCGCCATACAGACTCCGAAGTCGGTGCGTAGTCAGGTTTTATGAAAATTGTCGAATTTTAAATTCAAATATAAAGACAACGACAAACTGCAAAATCGTTATTGAGCACTCAATCATATTTTCTTTGTCCATAAGATGAAAAAAAACAAGTTGTTCATATCCCACGTGATAAACGCATTTAAATCACAGTCACGAGCCAAGTACTCGAAGGATAAATTGAAAATATGAAAAAACAAGAGAACTCTTCAACAACATTGTACGAATTATATTATAACAACCGTTGTACTTTTACAAACACTCCAACTGAAGCATCCTCAAAACTTACTGACCCTGATTTGTCTTTTCTTCCAATTAGTGCTCGCATCTTTTGTATTGAAAAAAGGAAACCCATGTGTCACTTGTACTAAATAGTCTAACACGGTTGACCTACTTTTTGAGCACCCAATTCAACACAGGGTTCACTTTTGTCGTCTTAAAGGGACAGGCTGCTGTTCCGTAAAATAGTTGACACCATTTTCAGAGAAAGCTCAGCACCAGAATCTCATATTATACAAACAGACTTCACGTGTACTTTTAAATCTCAGATAAAGAGTTTGTACATTTTATTGAAAACAAAACAAAAAACAAGTATTTCGAAATATTTCAATAGAACTCTGAAAAAACAAATGATTTTTCCCCAAAAAAATATAACAGAAATTATTTCTACAAAATTTCAATGTTTATCCTTTCTTCGGTTCTATTACATTTTTCTGTTCTTCTCGTACATACTAACCAATGATTTTTCTTTTACCGTATTGGAGCTTATTAACGGTACAAATTTAACATTACGTTCATCACAAAGACAAAGTCGCATACACAGACAGAAGACAAAAAGACAGAAGACAGAAAGACAAATGACAGAAAAGAATAGTAGACAGGGAATAGGACTAAAACAGTTATCATACGATCAATCAGGCTCTCAAATTAAAATCTCGTAAATCCGTTTAAAGCGAGTAATAACAATCACAGTGTGTCAGTGAAATCAGGTCATGGCCATATGGTGGTTATATGGTGGTGATTAGAAAGAAATATTGATGATACTTCTCCAATATTGGGGGAAATGATATTTGTTTTTTCTTTTCATCTCGTATCTGTCTGAGAATATTAATAATCATAGTTCTAACCTCGGCAGATGATAAGTTAAAAAAACCTATAGTTACAACTTGAGCATCATAAACAACAACAGCGGCAATATCAACATTAATAGTGGCAGATACAACGTTAGCAGCAACAGTAGATTGACATCTTTAAAAAAAGTTGATAGAGAGAGAGAGAGAGAGAAAGAGCAGATATATAGATATAAAATAGCTTTCCACTGACAATGTATAGATTTCATGAAACAGATCGAACTCAAGATAAAACTCCCCACCGGAGTTCAGGTGTGGCCCTCGAACAAAGTAATGTTATTATACTGACTTCCGATACCATCCCCATCTCCTCATTATAAGCTCTACCACATCCTAGTACAGAGATGTACCACATCCTAGCCGAGAGGCGACACGGATATTGTTAAAAATATACAAAACTTCAACCCACCTCATGCGAAGATGACAAGAGAAAAATCGAATGTAACGTAAAAGGGAGCAGCAATAAAATGGCATCTGTTTGTTCGTGTATTGATCTAAAAGTCCCCGCGGGGAACTAATTTAGAGAGAACCCGTGTGTGACATTTTTATTTTGTTATGTCTATTTGTCTGTCTGTCACGTTTTTGCCAGTTGTCTCATGATTCAATCTATATGTCTCTGTGTTTTCTTCCCGCTAGCGTGAATTGTTTTATATTTGTACCTATATTTTACTGTATGTCTGTCTATTTGTCTGTCTGTCTATTTGTCTGTCTGTCTTTATACTGTATGTCTTTATGTCTGTATTTTCTCTGTTCATTAATGTTTACATATCCTACTATTCCTAAAATTCTCCCTAAGCTCTTTTTCATCTCTATGTATTTTTATACGTTCATCAAACATAAATAAAACGATTATCTTTTTTCTTTTCAGGTTAAGATCTGGTTCCAAAACAGACGTTCAAAATACAAGAAAATCATGAAACAAGGAGGACCTCCACCTCCAACACAGCCTCCATGTTCACAGACGCCAAACCACCAAGGCTCCACAGGGTCACCACCACTACCCAATCAGCAATCAAACCTCGATGTTGTAGTCAAACAGCAGCCACCAAACTCCTTCCTTGACGAAGGACCTCACCAAGGACACCCAGGTAATGAAATGCATCCAGGACCTGTGGGTTCACCAAACTCCCAACACGGTGGTTCTCTGCAGCACCCGCATCCCCAAGGAACACCCATACCGATGCACCTACCTGTATCCTCACCTCTGAGCCAACAGAGTGGCGTCCTCTCCTGGTCTGATCTAGGCTCAGCTCCTGGAGCTGGAGGACACGCCCACTCACACGGGCAGCATCATTCACATCCACAGCTTGGTAACGCATACATGTCTCATTACTCATCCTGGTATGGACAGAATGGACTCAGTCATCAACAGTCTTTACTCACGTAAAAAGCGATCACATTGACCTACTGACCTATTTTCCTCGACCAAAGTTTAACATTTTGTTCATTTATAAGCTAGCTCAACAAACACAGTTTCATATACATTTTTTCAACCCACCAAATATTCAGACAGAGAAGGCAAGGGTTGGTTCTTGTTCATTATTATCATGTTCAGGCTCTGGAATAGTACAACAAAGGCTATCAATATGTTGCCTATTCTTGTATGTATAGAACCACGTGACTTACAGAGGAAACAATGCCTAGTCATACTTCTGTTCAGCACGTGTAGGACAAATTACTTTCCCAGCATGCCCCAGGTTGCAAACGACGTCATATATATACATTGAAGTATCTTCTATGTACTTGCCAAACTTGTTGCCGATTAAATATTTCGATTACTTAATTTCTTGTACACTGTTTGTCGAATATTGTAATTTCAACCAAAGATATCGATAATGCCTACTTATCATGTGACCGAAGACTGAATCATCCATTGGTGCTCTCAGTTGTATGAATTATCGGCGAACCAATCAGAAGTTTGCACGAACACATCGTGTGCAAAATGGAAGCCAGAACTACAACAACTGATACAGTTCTCTTTATACAGAACTGTCGTGAACCATAAGAAACAATCTGTCAGTTAAAAGCCAAGAACACACATGGACAACTTATTCATACCAAAAAGAGTCAAAACCAGAATATTTAATGACTTTTACGTATGATATGGAATGTGCATTAAACTGTATTTTGTCCTGAAAATGTCAGACTTGGAACTTGAACTAAAACCTTGGGCGTCACAGCTTTTAGGTAAGCAAGGTAACTACAATGATTTCTGTGCTCGGTGTGTTTAAAATGTTTAAAATGTATAGCTATGTATACTATGATGTACTATGATGTACCATGATGTACTATGAAGCTAGATTAATTGTTTCGTGTCAATAAATTGAATCTATTATCCACAATTTTCAATGGAGTAGAAAAGCAGACCACTACTCTATTGATGAGTGTAGGTTTATGTAATGTTTACAAACTGCAATAGGGTAGTGTTCTAGAATTCTACTCTACTACTACTTACAATCTACAATAGGGAAATGTTTTGTGCATGTAGATTATCTTTTAGTATTTATGAAGTTTAAATTACTATTGTATTGGCTGTGCATTTTAACGTGTTCTTTAAGAGCTTTTTTATGCTATTCAGCTGAAAGCTTTCACATCAAAGTGGAATTATGACGTAAGTGTGAACGTGTGTTGTTTGTATGAGTATATGTGTTAATATCAACTATGATGTGTGTTCACTGTGTTGTAAGCAAACACGCAATGTGTGTTAAGAACCACAATTAATAACTTTTGTTGTTGGTTCAAAGACATTAATGTAGATACTAATCTGGCATATTTAAATAATTCTCAATAATAACAATAGCAATATTGACAGGAGATTGTGGAAAAATTACTATTGAAATTGTTAAAATAATAAATTTCGAATTGAAAATGTGATTTTTTTGAAATAAATCTCAACCAGGAAACCTGCATATTGTGTTTGATTAATATTTTATTTTACATTTGTCAATTATATTAAGAAACAATAAGTGTCAAAATTATGCTTGAAAAAACTGATTATGTCTCAAAACATGTTTGTTATATGCGTGTATCTAGTACTCAAGGTTTACAAGAGTTTTGTATAACTGTATGAATTGTCATTGATATACTGCAATTTGACATGTGTGCTAGAGATGGCCTTTGGGCATGCGGCGTTGTAAGTTCAAGTTGTATGTTACAATGGTTGTATGAGAGACCAATTCTCACAATTTTTGCTTCTTAGAATAAATAGGAATTTCCAAATTTAAGAAGAAAAGAATCCTTAAGAGGGTTTCTGGTTTTGTCAAAGTTAAGAGATCAGCTTTGCATACAAGCAGCAGTTGAATCTACGAATGCATTAAAACAGACGTACTTTGCAATAGTTTTTTTTTCGCATGTGCTTTTTAAATTTTTTATGCTAACAAGCGTTTGAAACTCTACACAGAAATACATATCTGCGCAGACAAATTTATATCTGTTAGTATCAATAAATGTGTAGTTACAATTTGTTGTATTACACAAGGATTGTTTGTGATAACGTCGCTATATGTTTGTTTTCACCACATGATAGTTAACGAAATATTGAAGTTTTCATTCTGCGATCAGATTATTTGCTTTACTAAAAAAGATACAGATTTTAATTTTGCGATTATGGATGGAACAAAAAAAATTTCTCGATTGATCTAGCACTTTGTCAAAGTTGTTAAAAACACGTTCGAATAAACAATGGTATACATTACTTAACTATCAAGCCTGGTGGATCAGTTATTCTGATGGCTTTTACACGGAATTTGTAGAAGCAAAATGTGAGAATATGTAGTTAGAATAAGGTGTTTAGATTTCTTTTTTTCTAAGACAGAAATGTCACGCAAAAAATATAACAAACATCTTTAAAAATAGCAAAAATATTAAGCATAACAAATTTACTCATAGAACGGAGTTTCAACTTAAACGCTTAGTAATATTAAGTCATTAAAATTGTATTCTCAATTAAACACCTTATCAAGATAGAAATCATCAAATAATAATATAATTTCTAGATCTATTTTGTATTATTTGTAACTCTTTCATTCAAAGCTATTTCTCATCATATCTATTCAATAAGTAGATAAAGTTGAACTACCAAACGATGGTGACCCGGATGACTCAATTCTATCCGTCACATTTGTGTTAGTAGATTAAGGTGTAGGTACCCTGACGGGGCACCGTGACAATAGACCGAGAGACACCGCTGTGAGGTGACCCTATGTGGATTTAGACCTGTCCTCATTAAAATACACAATAGAACATACAAGAAGAGAGGTGTCGTCAGCAATGTTACCCGTTTTATTTTTCCAACCCAATGACCTACTTAAAAGATGACACTAATGCACTAACACCAATCCTGAATAAAGGGATCACATCTTCAACAATACCATGAGGTATGTTTTTGTATGGTTATTTTGATTGTTCAGTCAGATACCCTAGACATAAGCAATGATTCATTTTTAGTACGATAGTCTAATTTTTCGTATATATTAATGACTTGTTAGACACCAAAATCACAAAGCCTTAATATCATACTCAGAAAATAATTAATAAAAAACGGTAACTTTGTAAATGACATGAATGAGATTAGATCTGGAGACAATTGAAAAGTAATTGAGAAGTGTTCAGCCGTAAAGATAAACTGATCTTGTTTGATTCAATCCTTGGAGGTATTAAACATTCCTCTTTTTATGACTCAATCAATCAAACAATCTTGATTTAATCAATCAATCAAACAATCTCTACCCAGAACCAAAGTGTAGGTATTTATTTCACGTATGAAGTGTTATAATTAATGCGATAATTATCAGATACTTCATTTAGTGTATATGAATGTGTAGATTGGATGATGCAATAGTCAATAACCGTTTATTTCTAAATGTGAACTTTAAAATGTGAATACGCTGTATGTGTATAGTCATATTAAAAAATGTCACTTGAACCATTATATTCACATTCTTGTGTGTGATAGTGTCTCAGCGCATGTGTACATCATAATAATTTTTTTTATTATAATGCCTTTGATTATTTCCGTTCACCTTTTTCGTGTTATCAATGTTGTTCTCATTTTCACGACAATAACTATTGTGTGTTTTTGTTTTCGCTCAACGACCCAAAGGAATATTTTGAAATTGAATTGATAAAGATATACTTATAACAGGATTTTTCCAACTTATTTAACATACAAGGAAACACATTTTCTTTTCACAAATAGCTATTCGGAAAACTCTATAAATAATATTGTGGTCATATTCACAAAGAAACCTACGTTTTGTAAAACTACTTGTAATGCATTGTTTAATGGACATCGTTATGCAAGCTAAGTATCTAACAAGTAAAAAATAAATGTTTTACAAAAAAATAAGAAAACAAATATTTACTTAAGTGGAAATAACGATTGTGGGATTTCAAGAATTTGTTTAATAAATCTTCGTTTTGGATAATAATATAATAATAGTTTCATTACATTTTTAAGGGAAATAATGTCTACATGTATTTAGGAGTTTAGCAAATCTTTCAAATAATCAGTAATTATTTCTTTGTATTTGTCAGTCATATGTATTTTCAAACAAATGACTGTGCGGCATTGTAGCTTAATAGGTTTGTTGTAAGTATTAACCTTGAAAAGGTGGTTGCTAGGGCTAATGTTGATGAAAATAAGGAAGTATTATATTTGGAAATAATAACAGCCTGCGTAAACTAGAAATAACAAAATATAATAACTACTGCACAATTAATGATGCCCTGCTTTTACTGAACTCTCAGTAACTTATTATGAGAATACTGGGGAAAATAATTGAACATACATGGACATATGCAATAATAATGTTCACATTATAATGACCGAGTTTGTGTAAGAAAATGGTGTAGTACAATGCTTCTTTCATTTAATTAAGAAATAGAGAATAACAGTTTATCCGTAGAACCAAAACAATATCAGACCCAATGACACATTGTAAAAGAGGTTCACTAAAGAATACACACCATAGCACAACAAAAGATATACATAGAGAAAAATATATGAATAAACATGCAAATAAAGAATACGGTAATCAAAATTAACTATCATTAGAGAAAGATAACTATTCAAGTACGCAACTCATTCTTTGAACCGATTTGTATGAACAAAACCACCAATTTCTTCGTTACGCTAGAATTAATTTGGTAATTTTGACAATTACTCCTTTCATTCATTAAGAGGTGTTTCATTGGACGGGTAAATCTTCGTCTTATTCATAAAAACACTATTTGATTTTTGCTTCTTTCATTCATAGCGTAGAGCCAAATCTGGACAAAAATACAAATTGCTATGTTTATTTATTTACATGATTATTAAGTGCGCATCATTTTGTTACAAATTGTTACAAATTGCCGGTGTGTTTACGGAAATTATTTTTTTGAATAAGCTCAATCTTTTTATAGACATAATTTGTGTAGTCTCAAGTGTGATTTAATAAGAGCATTCAATCCTTAGTTTTGAATTTACAAGGTCTCTGCTCTCTTATTAGTATGTGTGTAGCTGATGTTAATTGGATAAGTAGAAGGAATTGTTTGTGATATGCCTCTGGGTGAACTCGCCAAAAATTACCGTTATTAACTACTCTCTTATTGATTCATATAACATTCAGCGGTTTAGGTCTACAACAAAGCTCTCTTGTCCCCGCGTTGTTGTTCTGTTTTTGCTATTGAATTTCAGAAATTATACCGGAAAAGAGTTTTCGCCCTGGTTTACGACACGCTTTTTCTAAGTGTATTATTGGCAGAAGTGTTGTAGAACAGTTATTACAGTGCGGTGAAGTTTGTTAATTCAGAATTACATATTTTATTACTAGAAATAAAAGTTTGTAAAAGTTACAGTAAAATTAAAGTTTTACAATATCATTTCAATAGCGAATCAATATCTTTAGAAAAAACTCTTACACGTCACTGAAACTTAACAAAATTTACGATTCAAATAAGAAGTCTGTAAAAGTTTCAGTAAATTTCAAAATTCTTTAAAATTCTCTCACCATATGAACGACTAGATTTAAATTACTTAAACTAACATGTGGGATAAGTTATGTATCTAAACTAAGATTTTCTAACAATGGAAAATAGAAGTAAACGCACAATCTTCAATTGCCTTTGTTATTTCAAATATTTTGAAAACGAAGGAATATTTTCTTTGTAATTTTTTCCAAGTTAAGTCTTATTCAAACATATAATACATTATGGATAACAAAATAATATAGGCCGAGCTCATGGCTTTTTCTTTAAAATACAACGAGTGCTAGACCAGGAAGTATGATGATGTCAGCCAATAAATATTCATTTTTAACTACACATTAAGTTTGATATTTTTCACCTTACAAAAAGTTTTCTGTACACCGATATTGATAACTTGATCTTTGTACTAAGTTACTGATGGAAGGAAAAGGCGGGAAACACTCTGACGTCGTTTGGTATTAAATGACATTTACACAACCTATATAAAAACATTGTGATCAATACCAGTCTTACTTCCCGTGCGACAATTCATTTCTTTGTTACAAATATAACCTAGTCACAAAAAGTATTTCGTTTTCAAAACTTATACAAAGAAAAAGGATACACACAAAAGAGCGAAACAATTTGATGGATTTAATTTTTTACGCGCTGAAATATAATTTGATCAGTCGATTAAAAGTATTTTGCGGCATGTCATTTGTGTCAGTTTGCGTTTTTTAACCATCGACATTTCCTTTATGTGAAATTAACATGTCAGATAAAAGCATAAACGGATAATGTAGTGATTAAATTTACATTTTTGGAATTTGGCGCCTTATTTATAGTTGCGCATATTTAATGTTTGACTAAACGGCATAATTATTCTGTCAATCGTATAATTCATGTAGTCTCAATTAAAGAATAATTCGACTTAAATATTGTAGTTAGTAGCGGTGCCAATAAAAGGCTTTTATTCAACATAATCATGTACTTATTATAACCGATATCTGGAAAGGGAATTACGCTATCTTAGATCTAGAAAGTTCAAGCGTTGTGTCGATTTAATTTGTCTTGATGTATCAAACTTATCAATGCTGCATTACGAGGTTCAGTTAAGCTAAATATGAGGTTACATAATTTACTCCTATCATTGAATTTATCTTAGATCTGTGTTATTTGAGGAATTATAATTGTAAAGCGCGCTGAGCGTGAAAAAGGGAAAGCGCTATAAAAATCATATTATTTTTTGACTGATTGATAAAGTGACGTCTTCATTCCGAAGTTTGGCAACCATGGTTAATGTAAGGATTATAAGTTATCAAAATTAATTTCATACTGTTATAGTCTCACCGTATGTCTTTGTTTTGATTTGTACCTATTAAATAATTATTATGTTCAATTTGTTTCTTACGCTTTTGTTATAGTTCGTGAATTCTTACTTACATCGCATACGATCATAGAAGTATCGCCCTTTCTTTGTGTATTCATGCGTCCTCGACTAGATAAGATATTTATCGTATAGACATTCAATTTTTACAATACACTTAATATGTTTATTATTAACAATTATAGATTTTGAGATAACCGAATAATATATCAACTCTTACGTCCTTTCCCAGTGCAGATGTTGAAGCGGCAAGTCACGTTTGTTTAAATATATCTTGTGCACAACTTTGATTTATTCATATCTATTCTATATGTCGGTTATCTTATAATCTATAATAGCTATAAAAAGATCCGTGTGATGTTATCAATTTGGCGATCAACAGCATAATCCTATCAGAATACTCATGAATCAAAATCGAAATTGATTTATGTAATTCATTCACAAATTTTTTTTTTATATTAATCCAGCTCATTCACAAATTCTAAAATACCTTGTATCATGGTAAATTAGTGATAGTTAATTGTTCGCACAAGATATCTTTCATTGATGATTTAGAAGTTGTCAAAAAATAAATATAATTTCAGTTTACAAGCTGTCAGTTCGTCATTGTTATTTACAAGATTATAACTAATTACGAGTTTTTTTGGTACACTCTATACACATATTTTTCATTGTTTCTGTTTAAAAGTTTTGCGAAGATATTCAAACATAACCATAACGGAAATAACATTTCACAATTTGTTTTGTAAATTTCATAATATTTGTTTTCTTTCATGTCTGTTTGTGCCCACGTATTTGCTGATTTGCACACGTCTAATTGCTGCATCATCATCGACCTACCAGACGTCTAGATTCCCTGTCCCGCCGTCTCAGACCGAAACGACACCTAATTATAAATGAGAACGTTTGAACATTTTATTTCAATTTTATTTTTATGCTGTTTAAAATCGCCATTTCATTTCTTCAACAAATGCTGATGATCGTATTTGTGTTTGTGAAAAAAAAAGATATTTAATTCTTTCTTTTTTTATCCACACCCCTTTCATGTGTAATACTAGTCTGGGATTTTGTTTGAACAATTTAAGCATGATGAATATTTTTAGGCCGTTTTTCACTTGTTTGTTAGACTTTTTTTCGGACGCAATTATATATTATAACCATTAATTAATTAATTTATAACACGGAATTTACTATAAGAAATATTATAACTGTATTAATGCTGTTATATGATGTATTGTTTGACATTTTTTACCATTTTATATCTTGATTTTCTTCACATAGTATAACCTCGATAATATGTTCGTTAAAAATCTTAATGATTTACAAACGGGAAGAAAGATTTATTTTACTGTAAAAATGAGTTTTGTTGTCCGGATTTTTCGATTAATCCGTACGTTAAAGATTTTTTCATGATCGCAAAGTTTCGTGTCTAGATCCCCATAAGGATCAAGAAAAACAAGTTCAGTAGAGTCATGGGGTGGGGTGCAATGAAACCCCTCATACCCCCGACAAGTAATGAACAATTAATTTCAATATTAATGTAGTATTTTATTAAGAATATTCTTGCTCATAATATGCTTTAATTTTATTTTGTGTGAAAACAAAAATTGATGTCCTTACCAAATGTATGAGATTATGCTGGTTAATTACACGGATAATTCTATTGTTTTTATTGTTATGACTATTATTTTATGTTTATTGGTATGACTATTCTATTGTTTTTATTGTTATGGCTATTCTATTGTTTTTTGTTATGACTATTATATTGTTTGTACATAAGTATTTAGCATGATGGTACACACTCCAATCATGGTCTTGAGCATCTCAGTTCCTACACGTGATATTTCGGCAGATTTATTAGACTTTAGGTGTGAAGAATGGAACTGGGGGAGAATTAATTGTACAAGAATTAATGTTGATTTGAACGAAACGAAAGAGTTGACCAGTTAGCACAAGAATGTGTTTGTGTGTGTGTATGTTTGTTTGCGTATGTATGTATGTATGTATGTATGTATGTATGTGTGTGTGTGTGTGTGTGTGTGTGTGTGTGTGTGTGTGTGTGTG
>JAUUEB010369762.1:0-12351 GCA_032362205.1 Clione limacina
TTATTCTCTTTTTTACAATTTTTAGAGACTTATTCCCATGAACCCGGGGAAAATCAAAGAATTTCGCAAATTCAGCATGTACATGAACCCGGGGAAAAATTTTGAGAAGAAAAATCGGATACGGGGAAAATTATTTTTTGAAATGCAAGCATACATACATATTGTATTGTAATTGAGTTTCATTGAATATTTTAATTTAAGAACAAAATACGGTTATCCAATTCTAGATTTTGTCTTCTAAAAAGAGATAACATCATATGAGCTATAATTTAAGATAAATGGTAGCCTAGATGGTAATGTCACAGACTAATTAATGCTCAGATAGAACCTAGATGGTTCTGTTATAACCTTTTAGGTGCCTAGAAGTAGCATAATATATGATCATTTCAGTCTGATTTAAATACAGTACAATTGCATTCCATGATAACTCTTATCACCCGTGGGCACTGCGATGGTATCATTATACAGTGCAAAGTTTATCATGCCCCTTAATACTGACTTCTTCATAGTTTATTCTAGTTTCACGCTCAATTTACAATGTCCCGATATTCAAGATTTTTTCACAGTACATTTTAGCCTAGTTCTCAGATAACTTCCCCGCGCATTCTTAATGGGCTAGTCCTAGTCTTGGACCCCGCAACAGGATAGATATAAATTAAGTTGATTGTTTATATACTTATTTTGATCTCTCTTACAATGGAATATAAGACCTAACTTTGAATATATTGGTATATTTTTCATTTTCACATAAAATCTACACACAATTTATCATTGTTAACCCGCCGGTGTGTTGCTTGATATTTGATAGCAAATCATACATTTACAAAGTTGGGGTTCATATTCATTTTATCTTATTATATATGTTCGTTTGCTAACATTGCTTTTGACAACTAGTAACTGATTTTACGAAGTTAAACTATGGCTTAGTGTATCAATGTATACAGTCCAAACAGTGTCCAAAATAGATAACAACTGGCATGGAATATACAATGATAAGTCGTTTGGTTTCATCATGCAACGTAAGTAAAACACACAAGTGATAGGTCATAACTCAACTGGTTTGTTTAAGTTGCCTGTGTGGTTTTGCATGAGCATATACATCATTATCGAGTATTTTTCTGGTACACATTTGCCCAATATATATATAATACCAGGAGTTGAATGAAGTTTTAACACAAAAAATGATGTCGTACAGGCTACTAGGGAAACAAGGTGACTGTCAGTCAGTGATTCAGACCAGAACCTTAAAACTTAAACCATGTTATCCGATTCAGCATGTCATGTACAACATTTTATATATTCTTCTATTACCTGAATATTCTTTATATAAAAATTGAATTGTCTATCCTATTTCAATCTGATGATATTTTTGTTTTACAAAAGCAAACTGCAACTTCATCCCTTTCTTCGAGTCTGTTTTGTCTTCAGAGGACCTCCTCTTTTACGATGAGTCATCTGTGAGCGGCCTTACCCCTTTCTCTCGTTGTTTACGAAAAATAATTATTAACATAGTACAGTAAACAATGTTCCAACAGAAATCAACGTGATCGTTCTTTTGCTTTCGGTTTAGACATTGTTTCGGTTTATAGACAATGTCAATTATAGCTGAAAAGGAAAAAAAATCAAAGATAATTTGTTTCTATATCGATTGCAAAGGCAGGTTTAAGTCTGAACTAGTGAATGAGTGTACTTTGGTATTACTTTTACACATACTAATACTGCTTTTGCTTGCTAAGCCGCTCTGAATCCTCTCGATTGCCTTTATAAGTAATATCTAAAAACATTCCTTTCTTTCATGCATACAGTTCATCTTTTAAGCAATGATTACTATAATTTATACTTAAGAATTAGGTGATGGTTTCATATTTTTAACTGGATTTTGTTCATGAATTGATCATTATGTATAAAAATATTATGTTTACAACGAGTTACGTTTTTCTGGTAAAATGTTAATATTGTGGATGCTAGTGACTAATGTGTCATTGTGATAAGATTGCCACTTGTTACGCACTTTCAGTATTCTGACAACTTAATTGCACAAGTAAAAACAACAACAAATATTAACTTTTTTTAGGTTTTAATATAGAATAACTCTTCAGCCTGTTTAGGAGCATATAACGACATTAAACTTGCTGGTATCGTACCATGAAACAGGTTCTCCGACTCATAGTGTCATTTCATGATTGTATGATCTCTATGCACACATTCCTTTCTATTTTTGTACAAAGTTGACCCTTTTAAGCAATGCTCTCTGATACTTTAATTTATACTTTTGACTTTGATGATGGTTTCATGAATTCAAACTGTTGTTTATATTTTTATAATTATTTACAAACAGTCATGTGATATAATATAATAGATGCTCACAATGAGGTATTTTTTCTGTAAGAATGTTAATATTGTGGATACTAGTGAGTAATGTGTCATTGTGATAATATTTTCCACTAGTTACGCACTTTTAGCTTTGCATAGCCGAGGGAAAGTACGATATGAATGACACACGTCACAATTCAACTAGTTGGATTAGAGTTTCTATATGCTTTTACATGGCCATGTGATCCATTGTAGGGGATGTTTTTTTCTGGTACACCCTTGCCCTTGGTCTATCTTCAATACCATAAAATGAAACACTATTTAATCAAAACATTCTGTGAGGCATGTTGCTAGGGGAGGTTTTAAATTTTTAATTATTTTCATGAACAAAAAAGGTCAAAGTCAAGGTCTATGACTCACACCAGAACCTTGAAATCTGAACCTGATGCTCTTTAGCAACTAAAAATAAAATGTCAACATGTTGTTCTTGGAAATGTATAAGTCTCCTACCGATAAAGTTACATTCAAACGTGTGTATTCCCTGGATATGAGGCTAAGGTCCTAGAGCTAGAATTATAAAGGCTGGTCCCCTTGCATGAAATAACCCTGCACAGACCAATGCCAAAAACTAAAATGTATGATAACAGGATACCACCCTATTTGAAAAGCTTTGATTCCTTAAATTTTGTTCAAAGTTCGTTTCATTGTTATATACTGAAGAGATCAGGCAATTGAAGAAAATGAGTAAAATGTTTAAAAATGAAGTCAATCACTATTTATAGTGTATCATGAATATATTTTAATACAAAAGGTACACTCTTACGGAAATCTTAATTTAGCATGTTTGCTATATTGCTCGCAATTTATGCCACTTCTTGCAAATATTGAAATCTGAATGTTAGAATATTAAGGGCTCTCAGTTATAGAAAATAATAGTGCTCCTATAGCATGCGGGGACAAACATCAGAAAGTTAATCATCTGAGCTATATCACTGAGAGGTCAGGGGGTCCAGATACAAGCCCCCTCTTTTAAAAATGGAAATTTCTCATGAAGAAAAATTATTCTGACCACTAAAACTCACAATTAAAAACAAAACAAGTAAAGTTTTTTAAGCCATTTAATATAGAATAACTCTCCAGTCATTGTACAATAAGTAAATGGAAGTCGACAATACAAAAGATACCAATAATAACTCAACAATCTCACAAATTAATTTTATAATGCAATATTTTGTTAAAAATTATATAATACTTTGTCAGTATGACTCCAGTTCAGTGATTTCTGTTTTCCAAAGTTAATGATGAACTCAAAGGTGTCTTTACGGCCTTGTCAGTCGCTTCACTTTTTGGAGGACAGCTGTATTGTCTCTCTTCACTATGAATCATGATATGCCTTGCTAAATGACGTTTTAGTTTAAATGATACTTTACAAACATTACATTTGTATAGTGAATCTCCTGTATGAATCAACATATGCTTTTTTAAAGCACCTTTTTGTATAAATGATGCTTTACAAACGTGGCAAATGTGTGGTCTTTTTCCTGTATGAATTAACATATGCATGTTTAAGGTACCTTTTTCTATAAACGATGCTTCACAAACATGGCAAATGTGTGGTCTTTCTCCCGTATGCAACAACATGTGCTGTTTCAAATGACCTTTTCGAGTAAATGCTGTTTTACAAACATCGCAAATATGAGGTCTTTCTCCTGTATGCACTAGCATATGCTGTGTTAACCCATATTTCCGTTTAAATGATATTTTACAAACATAACAAATGTGTGGTCTTTCATCAGTATGCATCAACATATGCTGTGTTAACTCATGTCTCCGTTTAAATGATGTTTTACAAACATTGCAAATGTGTGGTCGTTCTTCAGTATGAATCACCATATGCTTTATTAACCCATATTTCCGTTTAAACGATGTTTTACAAACATGGCAAATGTGCGGTCTTTCTTCAGTATGAATCAACATATGTTTTGCCAATACACCCTTTTCTTTAATTGATTTATTACAAACATGACAACTGTTGGAATAATCTACCAAATGATTTTCCAAATGTTGATTTAAGCACCCTTTAAGTAAGTATTTTTTTTGACATAAGTCACATTTAAGGTAAGTTCTTAATGAACAAGTCAGCTTATTTTTCTTATGGAGTTCATATAATTCATCAACGTGTTCATTTCCGTTGATAGGAACTGATGAATCTGATACTAGAGATGTATTGACATCCTTAAGATTGACAGTTGTTTCAGCCTTGATGTTTGTACTGTCACATGCATCAATGTTATTTGATTGATGATATTCGTAACCAAAGTCAGTGCTAACATTCCCTGGGTCCTCTTTTGTCAAAGTAGAGTTGCTATCGTCATATATAATTTCTTCCTTTATCTTTTTAAAATAATCAACACTGTCTTCCATTTTGAGCACAATTTGATATTTTGAAAAATATTGTTTTTCATATCAGTATTCCTGTTTTGTCAAAGGTAGAAATAGAATGCTGATGGGCTTTGACATTCTGTTGAAGATATCATTGGTTATGTATTTCAAAAAGCTTGTGGACAGGTGCTCTCAAAATTCTGAAAAATAAACAAAAATTTCAGAAATAAAACATCTATGTTTTGGATAAAGACATTCTAAGAGTGCATCACTAAAATGGTTCATACATTGTTCGAAATCATCATCTTTAATAGTGACCACAATATTTCGAGCTTTTATGTGCTTTAAGTTTTCATGTTTAAGTTTGCCTTTGACTTGACTGCAGCCCAATATTATATTGTATGATATTGGATACTTCGGGAAGTTTAGTCGCGTAAATATATGTTTTCAGCTTGTCGTTGATTGTAATTTAAACGAAAAACCACGACTGAAGGTTTCTTTCTAAAAACAAATATAGTTTCTTTCGTCAGTTTTCTAATTAATAGCTGGGGATAGAACTGCATTATAAATTCTTAAAATTTGTGTTGAAAATTATGATTTACATAAAAAATGTATATTAATATGTGAAAATAAGGGATAAAAGCAAACAATTAAAAGTTAGTCATGCAAAGTGTAAAAATGTTAAACTATCACAAAAACATCCGGCAACAACTATCCAATCAAAAACGGTGAAACACTATCCCAACTAAGATGTTCAAGATAAATAATTCCAAACGAATTTGGAAAAGTAATGATTTTCATATGGTATTCAGTTACCAATATTTTCCCTTATGTAGTATTAAGTCATTACAATTGATTGCGCGTTTTTTCATGTTTTTTCTGTAACATAGGTTAAATATTATTTCTGACGTATTGTTTTTTACTTTAATTTCGGGTCGCTAAATGTCCTTACGCTCCCTCTTATTGCAATTTTATCATCACAAATATTCAAAATTTGCAGTGTAAATATAAAAATGTCTACAAAAAAATATTAGTTTACAATTTTTAAACAGCTTGTACTTCTCTAAGAATCAGCTCAGCAGAAGAAAAAAAAGGGGGAAGTGTCGAAAATCAATTCATCCCCTGAGGATTTAAATGCATTATTGATAGTAAACCACCCCTACTCGTTCAAAATCTTCTCGCAAATACTCTCTTCTTGAAAGAAAATCCTTTTCAAAACCCATGCGCTTTCAGCCATTTGTCGATTTGGTCGTTACTATACCTCTCATTGCAATTTTATCATCACAAATATTCAAAAGTAAGCAAAAAACTCAAAATGTCTACAAAAATATTAATTCAAAAGTTTTAAACACCTGGTACTTCCTCTAGTGTTATAAATATGGATGTGTCAAACATTATATCTTTCGGGGAAATATGTCCATTCAACATGAATCATGGTGCGTATCAAATGTAATGCTGTCTTGTATAGCCGTTCTAAGAATGTATATTTTCAAGTAATTAGTTTCATAAAAATATCATTAAGAATTAGTCTAACAAGCAGCAAAAAAAAAACTCCAGATAACTCAAAAAAGCAGCTGCTTAGCTTTAATAAATTGAATTTTTTGAATTTGTGATTTTCACTGGGACGTTTCTCAAATATTAGTATGACAATCTCAAATAACCCCTAGACCAGTGGTTCCCAACGGGTCGGTACCGGTTAAAAACATCACATTTGGGGATAACTGGGCGTCACTCAGAGGTCTTATGGACCTGTCTGACTTTTTTTAAACGGGGGGAAGATCAAAAGAGAAGATTATATGCAATGTATACTAGAATGTTACAAAAACATTGCAAAGAGAATGATGACAATTCCGAGACACCTGTCATTCATACAGAAATGGGATAGCTATCGAAAGGCAACTGTCTCATCCTGTTTTTGAACTTGTTCGACACAGTGGTTCAATTCTTTACTGAACACGGACATCATAAATTGACAACCATTCTGACATATCAGAAACACAACATTGCATATATGAAAGACTTTTTCACAAAATTCAATGGGGTAAACAAAACACTCAAGGGAGACAACGTGATAATAATTAAGGCAACGTCTACAATTGCCAGTCTGTCATTTCAATATGTATAACAAAGACTCGGCTAAAGAGACTATATTGATTTTCCTAAAGAGACTATATTAACTTTCTTTCTCTGGCAGACGAAGTGGGAGACACCGATGACAATCTTTCGATTTATTGTTACCACCATGAGTCACTTGTTACTGACATTGGAACATGGTTCAAGGGCCTCATCGAAGTGCTGATAGAGGATTGGTTCTTTGACTCATTCATGGATGTGGAAAATGTTAAGGAGGAGTATCAGAGTGAGCTAATCGCCCTGGAGACCAAAGTTTAAATAGTCATACACTGTCTTTTGGCTGCAAAAACAACTGTATGAAGATTACCCAGTTCTCTGGAAGAAAGTGCAAGATTGGTTTGTGCTATTTCCAATATCCTTTCTTGTGGAGAGCTGTTAAGTGCTGTTGTTGACGAAACATATACAAAACCTCTAGGTCCATAAACATGGTGATCTGCGACATTTTTTAACAAATAAAAATCAACAGACATTGCTGCTCTCGCTGCTGAACACCAGGCCCAGAGCTCACATTCAGGCTCAGTAGACTGAAGTATTATAGCTAATTGACCCTTGTTTAACAAACAAAAATCATGTGTCAGTTTGCAAAGCTTTTTTTCTGCAAGCTAGAGAGTAGTGATTTGCTTTAAGTGTTTTTTGTTAGACTTTTGAAATCAATGCTTTAGAAACGGTCTTTGAATGATAAAGGGTACAATGCATACATATGGAAGAATGTTTGAAAACTATGTCAACATGCTCATAGACCATTTTGTTCTATTTCAAGTGCTAAAAACATTGTGTGATACCATACATACATGTTTGTAGCATCACTTAATGTGGCTGTTTGGATATAACGCAATTAGTGCAGTGTACAAATAGATCTTACCACTAACCATGTATTCATTGTTTTTAAGTGATTAATTAAATAGACATAACAATATGAAGAACCAAAAGTAAATACATTGTTTCGTTGTGTCTATGTTATTATCGGGCTGCACGACATACTCTCCTTGACCGTGTTTGTCTTCTTTAATTATATTAAACAACGGAAACTGAATGAGTAATATAAAAATCCTAATCAACTTTCAAATCAAAAGTTCCCTAAAGAAATAACTACACTACGTGCCATTACTGAAACTACGTTTGAAAAGCCTTCTTTTTGTATGTGTTGTCAGCATTATAAGTTGTCCCCTTGTTCAAGAAATATGCGTATTTTATGTAACCTACATAGATTGGAATACATAAGAAAGGAAAAACTAGCTCTATGGATGGCAGGGTTAAGTTTTGCATTGGGACCCAAAAGGGGTAGCTGAGATTGTTTGTAAGAGCCAAGGGGGTCGCTGTTATGAGAAAGATTGGGACCACTGCCCTAGACGAACGAACCTACGTCTTAAACTTAAAGGCAATTATAGTATAACATTTCCAGTTGTTTAAAGATGTCAACGATAGCTCTTCATTCACCCCAAGGCCTGACGTATGGGAATACCACTACAACGAAAACAGGGGCCAAAGGTTGGTTCAGATCCAAAAAATGTATTTCCAGTTTTGATTTTCTTCTTTTATGCTAATGGAATATATTTTTTAAACGGTCATTTTTTAAGACAATTTTTGAGACATTTAACACTGAATCTATTACAACTTTGTTTTTTTAGACATTTTATTAATTGTTTTTATGCTAAGTCTGAAATTCAATTCAACATGTATGGGCAAGATATGTAAGGTTCTACCCTGTATTACTTTACAACTTGACGTTTGAGAAGAAATAAGCCAATTTGTCTTAATTTGTCTCTTCAGCTATACTGATTTGTGTTTTCTTTGTGACGTAACATCATTTTTGTTGCTTCTATCAATTAATTTGAACCAACACACTTTGCCAAACAAGAAGCTTTCAAAACAAGATCAATGCTTTTCAATCCAAATTATTAGCTCACATGTGTCACTTAACTTCAGCTGTTGAATCATAACTTGCATAACTTGGATCATTTCCAACCGACCAAAAAGTTTTATTTTATATATTACGATATGGAAAAGTATGTCAATATTGTAATGCATCTGAGATACCCTGTATATACCTCCCCCTTTATATTCCCTATTACCTACTATGACACTGTCATAAACCTACAACCCCCTCCAAAAATAAAAATAACCACGGTACTGGAATAGGATGTGGAAAGTTTGCCACAATTTGTCATCGATAAGGACCCTAATACTTTGACACTACATTGTGGCCCGCCTTACAAGGATCTATAGGTATGTTGGTAGTTTGATTGTATTAAGATAATACACTATTCACGATGTTTATTCAAGTCATTGATAAATTAAATAAAATCATTGTCTGGTCCTGAAGAGCTGTACAAATTAGAATTATCAATGCTAGTGTAATTAAAATCCCCTGTAATCATACTTTCATTGTGTTTAAGTATGTCTGGGTGTTTTAGCATCTCAATGAGAACAGCTCTAGATTCAGCATGATCACAAGATGGACTACTGTAAATACAGCCAAATAGAACATTTACTGAATTTATTGTGTTTGAGCACCAAAGGCATTTTTTGAAACTTATCTTTTAGAGTTTCACACAGTGTTATGTCCAAAGAGGACTTAACATATATAGCCATACCCCTTTTAGGGTTTTATTGATAAAAATATTGTATCCAGGTATGTCAAATTCTTTGTCATAATCAATGTCTGGTTCATCTATAGAAGATGGTACTTGTTTTGGTAGTACTTCTGTAATTTGTATTATGTCTGTTTTTTTCATTGAGATTAATAGCTTTAGCTCAACTCTTTTGTTCATCAATTGATCTGCATTTGTGTATAAAACAGTATAAAAACCTTTATTGGTAAAACTTTCTGTATTAAAATAGTTCACAGACTTATCATTGAGTCAATAAGGGTTTGTTTTAGATTGCTTGTGTGGTTTATTATTTCCCCCTCCTTTTTCAAGTAAACTATGTTCTTTCCCCTTATTCCTATGTTTTTCTCTCCTTGGTTTCTCTCTTTCTATGGGGGTTAGGTCATGGTTGATGTATATAAAATTTCTTCTATCTGTCTGTCCTTCATTAACCTTCCTCTGATTTTTTACAATTTTATCTTGGGCTTTTGCTGATTTTACTGTTAATTTTAAAAGTATGGGCCTATCCCCTCTCTTTCAATCTTAGAAAAAAACTGTCTTTAGTCACCTCTGTGACTTCCCCAAAAATGTCTACTACTTGTTTGAATCTTCTTGATTTCTTTCTTCTAGTTTTTCACTTTCTGGAATGTTCCAAATTACTCTATGTTGTCTTTTCTTTTGTCAAGTTCAGACTTTTTTTCTAACTTCAGTTTTGCCTTTCAATTTTGTTTAATATGGATTCTTCCATTTTGCTTAGCATGGTGAACATCTTTATAATTGTATCCTCTAGTCTTAATAGCTTTTTACTCTCATCCCCTTGGGTTTTTAAGCACTTGCTGCATTTCCATGCCATGGTTTCCTCTCATTAGGATGTTATATCCATCAATATATATGTCCCCACAAGTCCTGTGGAACCAAGATCTGCATGCGCAACACTCCACTAAAACACCCTCTAGTTCATCTTTATATTCCCCACAAAAAGTTTTGATTTTAAGATCATGATCATTGTCTGCTGATTTCCTATTTCCTTTTTAGCCTCTTTAGCACCTCTTGCTCTTTGACTCATGTTTATTTGTGTTAGATTACCTACCTATAATAAGTTCAAAGAGCAACAATTTAAAGAAAAGATTAAATAGGGTTTTTGGCTTTGGTTTTTATTATTTCAGTCTCTAGATATTATTTTAATTTTATTTTTGATTAATTGGTTTTATATACTATATATTTTTCTCTGATTTTAAAGATAAGATTAAATAAGGTTAGGCTTGAATTCTAATAGAATTTTAATATTGTTTTTATTTTAGATTTAAACAATTTAGATTTAACCTTTCAACAATTGTTCTACAAGTCCTAAATCTAGAGTTAGTGACAAGTAGGGTCCATGTTAGTATCACAATGTTACAACACAATTATAGACAGGGACTTCAATCTAACAGGCTTGATAATTTTAAATTAAGTAAAATGGGTTCTTGGGGCAGACTCCAAGACCGGTTCACAAGCAAAACACCACGAGGACCTGGCTTGTTAAGGGAGGATCTATGATAGTAGAAGATAGTAAAGTAAAGTCGCACACCATCCGCTTGGATTTATCTGTTGATAAGTTGAATAAATTATATAAAATATTTGTAAAAAGATAGTAATATAGTTGTATAAAGATAAACTTTGATAAGAATTTGCGAAAGCAATTTATAAAGCTGCCATCTTGTCCAGAAGTCATGTGATGGAGCAGAATATTAAAATGGAATTTCACCCTGGAAAATGTCAAGTTTTAAAAATAACTAAAAACGTAAACCTATAAACAATTTATATAACACCCATTGTATAAAGTTACAAGAAGAGGGCTCTGCTAAATATCGAGGTATTACCTTTGACAATAATACAGGGGTGTATATTCTTGCAAAATCTTGAAAACATCCCCCCCTCTTTGGCAACTTGAAAAGCTTCCCAAAAATTTTGAACGGTAAAGTATACATAAAAACTGAAAAATTAATGTTTTATTTTCAAAAGGGGAATTTTTTGAGATATTGAAGCTAAATGGTACATTTTAGAGCTGTGTTAAGGGAGGTCTGGGAGATAAATTTAAAAATGAAAGCTAAATAGTGCATCTTAGAGCTATGTTCATGGGGGGGGATGGGGGAAATTAAAGCAGTGCATTTACTAGCTTTGGTAGGTGTGTCTGGAGAAAAATGGAAGCTAAATGGTGCATTCTATAGATATAATGTTAAGGGTGTCTGGGAGAAAAAAATTAAAAATGAAAGCTAAATAGTGCATCTTAGAGCTATGTTCAGGGGGGGAATGGAAGCTTGACAGTGCATTTAATAGATTTGTAAAGGGTGTCTGAAAAAAATTGAAAAATGAAAGCTAAATTGTGCAATCTAGAACTATGTTAAGGGGGTTTGGGATAAAAATTGAAGCTAAATGATGCATCTTAGAGCTATGTTATGGAGGACCCTGGGAAGAATTGAAAAATCTGAAGCTTAATGATGCATTTAAGAGTTATATTAAGGGGTCTAGGACCTGGTCCTAGACTAGGAGAATAAGAAAAGTAAAAATATAAGCTAAATGGTGAATTGCACAGCTATCTCAAAAGGGGCCTGGGGACATTTTTGAAAAATGAAAGCTTAATGGTGCATTTTAAAGCTATTTTAAGGGAGGTCTTGGAGAAAAAATGGTGCCTTTTTTTAACTATGTTAAGTGGGATCTGGAGGAAAATTTAAAACGGTAGCTAAATAGTGCATATTAGAACTATGTTAAGGGGAACCTGGGGAAAAATGTAAAATGGTGCATTTAAGTTATATTAAGGGGGTCTAGGAGAAGAAAAAAATAAAAATTTTAACTGGAAGTTAAATGGTCCATTTAAGAGCTATTTTAAGGGAGGTCTGGCCCAGACTGTCTGGGAGAAAAATTTAAAAATGGAAGCTAAATGATGCATCTTAGA
>JAUUEB010369873.1:0-12351 GCA_032362205.1 Clione limacina
AATTCAGATAGCTACGCCATAAACATCGCTCACTCGAGTAGACGGTCGTCCCACTGTCTTCGTCAAAGATCATTGTTGTTGTCACTGAGGTTTGCATGATTTTTTTTAACAACACGTATGCATTAAAACCTCAGTGGCAAATGAATAATCACTTCTTCTTCGTCTTCTCTTGAGCTATTTTAGAGGAAATCGGGTAACGCCGATGTGACGAAGTCGTTAGTATGGAATAAGACAATAATTCTACAAAGAAGCCCAATGAAGGCATATGTAAACAGATAACTTTTACCTATGGGTATGAATTCAGTTTAAACGTTTTTATATCATAATAGGGGACACATTTGAGAAAATAACTTAGCCGATGTGTACAGTCTTCTTCTCCGCTGCATATGGTCTAAAGAATTATCGCTATACGAATCTTGCATAAAAATAGATACATTTTGGTGATAAGTAGTGTTTGTTTTGCTAAAACATACATAATTTGTCTGCACCTTGAGTCTTTATATTTTTTGGCTAACGTGTGTCCATTTCTCCACTAAACACAAACTTGTCAGTGCGGTGTGTTACTTCACAGTCATCTATTCCTAACAAATAGAAATTACTCGTGGTCCACGTTCTAGAGGATAGAAAACAGGTTTTGTGGGTAGTATTTCTCGTTTTTTCTTACTTTAACGTAAATCTAAAACAGGACAAAACAAGTACTGCTTTTTCATCGAAAAAGCGTAATATTGTTTGAATATTTAGCAATGATTATCAAATATTCTCTTTACTTGTTTTATCGGTCACAAATCTTGCTTTAAGATAAAGAGCTCGTTTTCAGAGGTCATATTAGAAGCCATTAAAACAAGAAAGCTCACATCTAAACTTTTTAGAACAAAAATCAGATTCAGTGGTTTCTGGAAGAAAAGAAATTATGACCTGTTCCTGATAAAAATGCTGTCGAAATGTATTGGAACGGGGATTGCGTACAATCAGTTCTCAAAAAAATCGACTATCTACTAGATCCGTTTATTCTCGTGTATTTAGTGCATTGGGACCAATTTTCCTTATCAAATTGTCTGCAATTTTATACAATTTCGCGTTTCTGAATCCGACAGTTTTTTTGGGAATAGTAACAAATATTTAAAGAATTTTGGAGTTTTTGACGTCGTAAAGGACCGAGTCTCTGAGGTTAAGCCATTGATGACTCTCGTCATTAATTCACCTGTTATCATATATTTACCGACAAGCTACGAATCATGCCCGTCATCGTATTTCGGGAATTGTACTTGTTGTCGTCCGGACTCGGCCTTCCGGGTAAATGTCACAATTAGGTTGAATTCGATGATCCGGCAATCTCGCTTTTCCGACAAAATCATATGTAACGAGACTATATTTTCTGTAAACTCCACTCTATTCAAAGGCTGCTGTTGTCATGTTGGTCGTAGGCGTGTTAAACGTCCTATTTAACACAAGAAAGTATGAAAAGTTGGTCCCACATTGACGTCACAAACAACTGTCAGCAAACATTTTATTCGGCATAATGACAGATTGTGTGACTTTCAAAAACAAGGTAAATAAAAGTAATCGGTCAATATGCAAGATTGTTAACTGACCGAGAAATAAGTAACAAAGATAAGGGGTATTAAAATTATATTTGTTTCTTTAATAAATAAAAATGTAAAACAATATCCATATTTCTCTTTCGTATCCTACATTACATCGGTTACAAATTGTAGTTTATAATTGATAAGAAATTTTTTGCCCCGATGTGATGCCATTTGCGACGAATTATGAGTACGATTTAGACATGTTGAAAGGTTCCCGATGGAAATTGCTGTGAACTTTGCTGCAATAGTTATTGCTTCCACATTTCCATTTGTTACATCAAACATGCACTGTTCACAAAAAATATAGAGTCATAGTTTTGATAAATACTACATGAAGCCATCATAAACAGATTAATAAATCTATAGAAATAGTAGAGTTTACCTAGCAATGACCTTGAGTGAAAGAAATGTTTTGTAGGAAATTATGTAGCCAGCATATACATGGGCAAGAGTTTGTTTTAAGTCTTACATGAATTTATTTCAATAAACTGACAGTCAAATGTGAGGCATAACGACAGGCAAATATATTACACACGTGCAGAATAGACAAGAAGTTTTATTTCAGTACTGTAAGTTAGAATTGACGTTAAACAAAAAATGATCGAAACCGCCTAGCGAGGTTAGATTACAGCATTGACTACAGGATATGTTTAAATCATGTTTTTTCCCTATCTCATTAGCTTTTTTCAAGTAAATAACGTTTTTGAAAAAAATAAGTGAAACGGTTGCCCATTCAGTGAGTGGTCCGGAGAAAATAGCGAAACAATATCGTCAATGTTGCAAAAGCCTGTCACATCCGCCATTTCAAATATATTCTGGCAAGTCTGTAATAAAGCATGACCTCTTAAAACCTACACTCATTGATCCCCGCCCTTCTAATTGTCTTGAAAACTTCATTGAGTGTAAAGCCATGTAATAGATTCACACTTATAGAAAAAAGTCATAATTATTGTTAAATTCACGTAAGGTTTCAAATTTACAAAAAATAATACTTTGTAACTCTCTGATTCTCCCGTATTCTGCTATGTAGGCCAATTTGTTCAGATGATATATATTGAAATCCGCTTTTATCTGATATATATTGCTTTCTGGTATTCGTCACTTAAAAGATTTCTCAATGGATTCGTTCAGTTGTGAAAGATCAAAGATCTTTTAGCTTTTGACATTGGCTCTATATCTATGACACATAGATGTCTAATGTCTATAATGAGGAACTTGACTTGACATACGCTAAATTAGGCGCTAGAAACGATTTGCACTTAAGACATGTGGCATTCACATTTTGGTATTGATGTCCTTACAGCAGGGCCGGCTTAATAAGGGTTATCAGGTGCATGCGTCCCCATCCGTAGGAGGACCTGAGATCCTCGGGTTAGAAATGAAAAAAACATCATCAAACACATCGCGTTATTGGTTAACTTTGAAATGCGTATTTGGCTAATAAAAATATACATTCTCGTACATTGATAATCCCGTAGAAAACAAGCTTTGTTTGACGCTTTCCTAAGACAAATTTTAATGACATTACTTTTTTTATTATATGTCTTTCATTAAACGAATGCGTTTGCTTTCTTATTTGTCAACCAAATACAATTTATATGTTGACATCACCCCCTCCCCATATAAGGGACCATAACCGTATGGTTTTATGCTTTGAACGTAAAAAAAACTCATATTTTGATGAAGTTCGTTGTGGTATTAAAGAAATACTTTTTCACCTTATCTATAACAATAAACACAGTATTGTATTCGGGTGGTTTTATGCAAAATAATTGTTAAATATTTTTTGATCGGACTCTAAACAATGGAAACTTTGAAAAATATAATAACAGTTTTCTTTTTTATTGTGAATATGCTTAACTACTCTAAGACTCTTGGTCATTATTATAAACGCGTATGGTTTTGCTTGCTTACTTGACGATTAGCTCCAAAGTCCGTGGTTGGATTTGGCTGAGCCTCTAACACGTGAGTAGTTACATACCAAAGGGGTACTTGGAATAATAAAATTTATGAAAATGCAAATATTTCGGATGTTATGAATTAATTTCGTTTTTCCCTAAATAAAGTAGGGGGTGGGTAAGAATGAAGGAAAAGATTCAAAAGTGCCACCCCGTGACAATATCACTCACTGCTCAATGACGCTATTTTCTTTTATCTTTTTCGTTATGCTCTGTTGAACACGTGCTGTAATCCGTTTGTATAAACCTTCTGTTTTATTCACAAGTTTGTTTTCTTACGTTTTTATGTATTCTACTTAAACAATGTTGACAGACAGGCAGAAAGACAAAAAGACAGAAAGACAGACAGACAGACAGACAGACAGACAGACAGACAGACAGACAGACAGACAGACAGACAGACAGACAGACAGATAGACAGACAGACAGACAGACAGACAGACAGACAGACAGAAGGCAGGCAGACAGGCAGGCAGGCGTGCGGGTGGGCAGGTTTCGGGCAGGCAGGCAGACAGGCAGACAGACAGACAGACAGACAGAAAGGCATACAGGCCGATAGGCAGATATGCAGATAGGCAGGCAAGCAGGCAGGCGGGTGGGTGGTAGGGCTTGTGTGCGGGTTATGGGCAGACAGACATACAGATAGACAGACAGACAGACAGGCAGACAGGCAGACAGGCAGACAGCCAGGCATCCAGACAGGCAGGCAGGCAGACAGGCAGGCAGGCAGACAGACAGACAGACAGGCAGGCAGGCAATCAGAGAGCAGGCAATCAGAGAGCAGGCAATCAGAGAGCAGGCAATCAGAGAGCAGGCAGTCAGCAGACGGAAAGACAGACAGACCGACAGACAGACCAGATAGACAGATATACAGACAGCCTTAGTTCTTTTTTCAAATGGGGCTATTTTAAGCAAAGCGCTATACCAATTGTGCCTGGTGCGTGTTTTGTTTCTTCTGTTGGTAGAATACAGGGGCGTAATGAGGCTTTTAAAACTGTAGGGGAAATTTGCACGAAGCTCTATTACCAACTCTTATATGAGATCTGTTTTGAATAACATTTAAGCATTGAAATCAGATGGAGGAAT
The DNA here is from genome assembly GCA_032362205.1 of Clione limacina. NCBI lineage: Eukaryota > Metazoa > Mollusca > Gastropoda > Pteropoda > Clionidae > Clione > Clione limacina. Next base: position 4,631 of record JAUUEB010369873.1, read on the forward strand.
TGGCCTTTGACACTTTCATCTTATTTTTACTACTTCAAACTTTGGGGGCAATTTTTGCGAATACAGGGGCGTATATCTAGGCTTTTCAAACTTTTATTCGGAAATGTTGACGGGAAGCCCCTTTCTGCAGGGGTTAAACTTTTTATAACCTTTTAGTTTTTCAATACTGCGTTTCTTTTTGAAATTCATCAAACTGTTGGGGGTGCTGGCGCGAGGCGACATTACCAGTACTGTGCAATGTAGCGGACAATTCCGCTATTGTCGTATTCCCGCTACTTTTCCCAGTAATTCAACCAAATCCCGCTACTTTGAATTTGGCACTACAAAACTATGATATCGCTATGACCAAATCTCAATGATCTACTCCAAATTTGAGTGCATTACAGAAAAAATAGAATCATCTTTTTAAGAACGGAACAAACTATGAGCGTTATCAAACGCCATTTAACAGTTAACCGGATCCCTAAATTACTTCTTCTTTTTCTTCTTCTTCTTTTTATTGGAGCATAAAAGCCAAGTCTATTTTTTTATATTTTTTTCATGCATTTCTAACGTTCTCTTTGTTTTTGTTCGTACTGACGAAGCCAAATCTGGCGATATATTGTTGATTTTTGTCCCCGTTCTTTTGTCCCAGGTGTTAACATGACCGACCTTTATTGATATTTATTATTACACCTTGTAGTCAACCCATTTTTTATAAATTTAAAAGAAAGTTATTCAGTCCTAACTCGAGGGTGGTTTCTTTGATCTTTCTACAACGGGTTTCACCGGTCTGATATAATTTGTTCGATGATCACCTAACTTCCACTGTCAACGTGTTGAGTATTCGACAAAAGTCTCCTGTTACACACTACATCACCTTTCACCTGGTTGACTTAGAGCAAAAACGTTAATTTTAATCTGTTTTTGAGTGACGGATTTTGTTTTTTAGCTGAGTTTATTTTTGCTGTTGGATTTGGGTGTTTGGTCATGGCGCACCAAGGTCATATTAATCATTATCTTACAAGAGATGTCATCCTGAATTTTTTCAACAAGTAAGTGAAAACCACCAACAAAGTAACTGTTTTAAAGATTTAAAAGAGAACCCTGGATGGTCCTAAAATGCACCATTTAGCTTTCATTTTTCAAAATGTTCCGGGGCATGCAGGTAGCAAGGATTTTGAAAAAAGGAGGAGGGACAACCTTGGACATTATCAAACCAAGTGTTTTTTGAGGTTAGTTAAAACTGTTGCATTTTGGATCTCAAATGGGGGGGGGGCATTTCCCATGTACCGCCCTGCCTACGTGCCTGTTCCGGGGGCATATTTTGGTGCCAAAGCTCTTGAAAGTATATATCATCTATTCGATTGTTTTTTTGGTGCTTAAGCTGTTGAAAGTGTATTGTTTATACATTCCATTATTTTCATTACGTACTTAGAACATATAAATGTTATAATTTTAATTCCGAAAATTGAGTTTAAATTGTATAACAAATAATCCACTATTTGATATTTTTTCCAATATTCCAATCTGCTCGAGTACTGAAAAAAATATAACCAAAAATCTACTCAGATTACCAAAAACAAATACTTCAATCCAATCCACTTGATTACTGAATTTCAGTAATCCGCACAGCACTGTTTATTACCAAGCGCGCGAAGCCCCTGGGTTTGCAGGCCAGGTCGGTCTATTTTTTAATGACTTTTATGCATTGAAAGCCTTAGGGGGGGGGGTTATCTTTGGATACATTCTTCTTCTCTTTTTACTTCCTCTTCTTTTGTTCGAACTCTTAAAGGAAGTCGGGTAAGGCCGACGTGACGAAGTCGCTAGTACTTAATGTTTATTCAATTAAATATTAAACTGGTTGTGTGACATAGTCTTTAAAATATAAATAATCTTATAATAGTCTTAATTATTTATTGATGAAAGTTAAAATTGTAGTATATCGATTCTTTTTAAATAGCAAAAGACATAAGTATGTTGAATTTGACTTTAATAACCGAAGACAATTGATTTAGATACAGTCCCTAAAGCTTTTTCATGAGTAATAATGACTGCAAATTTGTCCTTCTCGTGACGATAATACATATTGTGATACGTCATACGTGCCTACGCTTTATTCATGTTCCAAGAATGTCGAATCAATTGGTATATAGAAAGTTAAATAAAGAATAGACAACATAAATATAACCTAACATAACCTAACATGTTATGGGATGTGAGTTAAACACACTTATTAAGACAAAATCCTTTTAATCGGGACAGTAAACACATCACATATGAAATTCAAATAAACATCAACAATGAATTTCCTACATCCAAAACCCATGAATACATAAAGCATAATGACATATTTTTTAAGTAATTGGTTGCTATCTTAGAAATAGTTTTTTGTTCATATTTCTTTTGTATTCATAAAGGGTGACCATATTTGTTTTTGACACCATTTGACCTAGTGGGAACATACTTTTTTAGGTCAACACGTCAATCAGACAGAGACATCTCGGGAACATCAATTTAACACCGGGGAGATTATGACGACGCTTGAGTATGGTACTGTTTACGAGAAAATAATTGTGCTGTTGACGACATTCAGTAAGCTGAGGAAAATGACCTTCGGATCGACTTTTTGAAGGGTTTGTTGACATGGGATTCTTTGCGAAATTTCAGGGGATAGTCTTGAATGCCACTTTAGGCCAATAACATTTTAAGCGCGAGATTTTTTGAAACCATGTTCTAATTATCTTTTAAATAAAATCTCGGAAGACAAAAACCTGGAAACGGGCACTTTACATGCTATTATTGAAAGCACAATCTATGGGGCAGGTTGCGAAAGAATTATAACCAGCCTGTTAAATATAACGCATCGTTCAAAATCATGTAAGCTATAGTGAGCAGTCAAAGTTTTACGCAAATGGAAAATAAGGAAGCAATATCAAGAAAGGCTTAGCAAATATTCATATATTCGGGCACATCTCGCTGAAACACAACTGACCTTACATCCTTATTTCCTAACTCCTATGGGCATATGTCCTTGATGTACAAGACAAAAGCACTTACTATCTCATTTCCTAATGTACCTGATCGATGGAAAGACATTGGAACATAAAGACAAAAACGTATTTCCCGGATGTATTATCGGAAGGGTAACAGTAACATTAGTGAAATATTAATGGTGCTGACCGTTATGTTATTTCCAGTGAACCAAAACATTCACTAATTTATATTTTGGGCTTGAATAATAGTCCTTCTTGATTTTTGTAAATACTTTGGAGGAAGCAACTTACTTTGACAGATACACTAAGCCCTACTGATGTTTTTGCCATCATGTATGGGTTTTCCCCAAATCTTATGTTTTATTTGATCAATTTTCCGGACTCATATCCAAAAATGAATAATTGCCCCGAAGAAGGCTTCCACGAATCCATATCTGTTGACAACTACGGGCATTAGAGAGGATCAACTTCACTAGCCAAAACGGAAATGTTGCCCAAAGAAAATGGGAAAGGCACAAGTCAATGATGGATGGCTTGTTAATATTTACAATAAACTGAAACAAAATTTTGACTAGAAAATAAAAGACTTATAATAGGTATCTTTCATCTTTCGGCGGAAAGGAAAATAGATAAATAGATAGATACACAAACAAACCAAGGATGAAGAATCAAACGCAATTTGTCGTTTAGATAAAAAAGTAGTCTCCTGAAAAGATATGAACTTCATCGCTTCCCGAATAAGGAGCCTGAAAAGCATTGTTGATGACAACAAGTTTATTTCTTATTCGTCCTAGGCATAACTGATTTCATTTTAGGTACATCCCATTAAACTAGTTACAGGTTATCTTTTCACTCAAGTTTATGGTATTTAGCATCACAATTACATGGCTTGTTATTTGTTACTCATAATGTGTTTTTTTCATAATTACAATTTGAGTTGGAGTTATTATAGATTTGTATGACTGAATATCTTCTTGTACATTATTTTCTTATGTTTCGACTGTTGAAAAATTGTCATATTATGTTATTCACTCTGTATGGTTGTTGTTGTTTTTATGTACTGCGCTTTGTTCACTTTTTAAAAATGGGAATGCGCATAATATATGCTGTTTATTATTATTACTATTATTTATATTCTACTACCTTGAAGATATCCCATGTTAGTGCTTGTATTACTAAAAATGTGTGTGAATCATTTCATAAAATCTACAAATATGCAGGAGACTAATACCGCTGTATAGAAACATTTGCTGCGTTGTCAAACCGGAAATAGATTACATATTGCCGAGTTGGAGTTAATACTGCTCATGTATACTGATATAAGTGTCTAATGCCAACATTGATCGAATGCCTACCTTTCTAGTATTATTGTCGGGCCTTTCTTTTTTCTTTCTTGTTCTACTGTTGATGTTACATACTGTCATAGTTCTTTTTATCAATATTACTGACATCTATAATCACAAAAACTATTTATTATGAACTACTGACATATTAGTATTACTTCATTTCGTGAATAATGGAAGCTGTTTCTGTTCGTACTTTTGTTTGAATTATATCTGATGTATAAAATGAGATACAAAAAAAGTTCATGACAATCTTATGATATACAATCATCAACTAACTCTACAAAATTGTGAAAATACACAAATATACTAAAAACCAAAAAAAATCCTTTAGATTTGTATGCACTAAATAAGTCCTACGAAACAATGATAACAATACTATGGAATTGAGAATACAAAAATCTGATTGAAGAAACGAGGGTCAAAATGAGAACTGGTGAGACACTTTACAGTAAAGTAGCATATCAAGAATACTGATCTGCGTTAGCAAATGTTTACACTCTCATGTTTGAACATTTTGTGCGTTCCTTCATTCAGAATGTGACGGCTGTCTGGCTCAGACAATACTATGTTATTTATACTGCTTGCCAGAGTGACAATTGATAATGAAATAGATACTATCTAGAGAGTTTGTTTTCCTTCAATGTTTTTTGTAATGCAAATCAGAAGCCAGGACTACAGTTTTTTGCCCTGGATTATTTCTTCAGTCCAGACTATTAATAAATTTTACACGTACATAAACAAATAGGCATGACGAAATAAATTACTGAAAAATGGTTAAAGACTCCAATAAAACAATAATGAGATAGATGAGTTGATTTAATGAATCGATGTTTGTCAACTCCTGATCCGCGGGCTTAAGTGAGGCAAACCGATGAATAGTTAAGCCCGTCAATTTAAAGGAACGGTAAATAAAGCCACGTTTAATCTGAAAGCACGCCATGGCGTTCAGGTGCTACTTAAAACGTTAATTAGATCTGTCTAAAAAAGATGGGTTATATGAATCATGAAATAATCAAATCAATAATTAGATTAGCAACAAAGAAATGATCGATGAAACTATTTATTACTTAATGAAAAAAAATTATGATAAATACCTGATAGGGTTAATCCAAAATCTAGTTGTTGTTGAAATGGATATCTGATCGGTGTTGACTTTAACTGGCTCCAACCGAAACTAGGTAGAATCACGTCAGATCGATGATACAATCTTTAATAGCAGATGTGTGAACAACTAACAACATAACATAATCAAGTTCCTAGAAATATATCACGCAGATTTCCTAAGCAAACCCGTTATTATCTAATGTCAATACTACGAACAAGCTAGCTCCCCTATCGAAAGAGAAAAACAGGTCTTTGCTTTAGCTTTCCACGAAATCCGGGTCAAATTCAGATGATAATCATAAACAAGAACTTTGACATTTAAAACAAGAGCTACGAAGGTGCGGGTTTCAATTGAGATCCTGTAACGAAACTGGTAAAAACATGGGGTATAGGCAGGTTATGCCATGCATTCCTCAATCTTGGTAAATATAAGCAAAGTAGGGCTGAGAACTCAGTTAGACGCGGTGGTGGGCAGTGCGGTATGCCACAGACAAAACGGTGGTGGAGAGTAGTGATGAATGTGCCACTGTCAGTCGATCTGTCAAACGGCCAACTTAACAGGTGGTACTGACAACAAAGTTCAAATAGTTCAACGTCCTCCCGCCAAAGTATCTCGCCTACATGTTTGATAATTTGATACATAATAGCATGTTATAATATGTTCGACAAAAACACTGATCTTTAATTAGAGAAATTGAGAAATTTGTAAACCACCGTTCAATTGACAAAACAAGGCAACAAAATAAATCGACAGTTTCGGATGAAGACACTTTCCAGGACAAACAAAATGAATATCATATTAATTTATTTGATTTGATATGTATTTGTGATTGTGTTTAGGTCTTCACCCGAAACTGTCGATTCATTTTTTGCCTTGTTTTGTTAATTTATCGGTAGTTCAAACGGTGGCATGAATTTTCACTGTTTCTTTTACATTCCATCTTCTTATTACAACCAATTTTGCCCAAAAAGTATCACGTTTTTACAATTAAATCACGTTGTATAATTTATCATCACACAACCTATGCCAGAATAATTGAATCAAACTTACAGTAGTCTTAAAAGCAGTTTTGGTTCTATCTAAATTATTTGATTCAATGAAAGTATACAATTTCACTTTCGAAATTGTACAAATTTCTCAATGATCTCAACGCTAAGGTGAAAACTTTATACCTAAAAGTAATTGACAATTTCTCCGATTTCTGTTTCAAATATTATAAATAACTAGAATTTCGGATTGCTAGACTACGCTACGCGCCCTGATAATATGTTTGACTACTACTGGCCTTTATTTTATTGTTTGTGGTCCAAACCTTCAAAGATACATTTTTACACTCAAGTTTTCCAAGTTTGAAATCACTAGATACAAAAAGCAACTTATCAGCTTGAGCTTACAATGCGTGAAATTGAAAACCCTTTAATATGTTTGAGTGGAAACCAAAAAGGAAAAGCTTAACCCACCCAAAATCTGTCCTGTTTATGCTTTTAATTTTTGAAGAGATAGATTAAAGTGTTTATGTTCTCTTACTCTTTCAGGTTGGGATACACGAAGTGTTATGAATTTATCTTTTTTTAAATAAATCAATTATTTTCAATATTCATACTGGAAATTAAATTTGTAACGGTTCAAAAAAAGAATTCGAAATGTGACCAATCAGGTAATAAATGTTGAACTTAAAAACACGTGTCTCTGATGGTCGTGGTTGTACTCTCTATGAGCACTCATTGTTTCTAGCTATACATTTATTTGTCATCTAAAATGATTTATAAAATTTTATATTCTCCATTATTTTATTACATCCGCCTCAGATTGGAATATTGACGAAATATCGCCCAACTCTGTCTTTTTAGACTTCACCGTCTGCAAATTAAGCAACAGATGTTGTCTTTCCAAATTGTATTGATTTGTGCTTAAGGAAAGAGACGAGAACCAAGCTGTATGATAACACGTCTGTGTATCCATCAAGGGGGAGAAGGGGAGAGAGAAGGGGAGAGAGAAAGAGAGAGATGGAAGACTTGAATGACTGAAAGGATGTCTAGGATCAATATTAGGTATTGCCTGGCCAGTTGGTTGTCGTTTGGTTTTGAGTGAGTGAATAATCGGATAATTAATGAATAAATAAACCTATCCATATAGTATTTGGGATGAAAGAAAGATGGGTAGATATATTGATAAAAGGATGGACAGACGGGTATATTAATTAGAGAATGGATAGAAGTAAGGCTTGATAGACGGATAGAATAATGGGAGGGGTCGATGTATTGAATGAATGATTTGGCGGTTGAATGGATAAAT
>JAUUEB010370095.1:0-12351 GCA_032362205.1 Clione limacina
GACCAATGGTCACAATAACACTGCAGGTTGACCAATGGTCACAATAACACTGCAGGTTGACCAATGGTCACAATAACTGCAGGTTGACCAATGGTCACAAAATCACTGCAGGTTGACCAATGGTCACAATAACACTTCAGGTTGACCAATGGTCACAATAAATTTGGTTCCAAAAGAAACTTTAATGAATTTCTGATAAACTGCTGAAAAACAGATGTTCTAGAACAGTTTGGGAGTTATTACGATTTTTTATAATAAAAACATGCTGTATTTTAGATAAGACTTCTAGTATTAAGGGGAACTACTGCGGCTTTGTTAGACACCAACATGGTAACAATATGACCGTTGATCATTCAATTATAACTGAAAGTGCTGTTTAAGTTATTAGTATCAAACACCCGATTATCTTCAATGAACGCAAAGGGTCAAAGTTCTTTAAGCTGCTTTTCAAGTTGTCTAGTAATCAGTGGACTTTTTTTTATAGTGTTGCTTAACAAAAGCACAATAGTTCCTCTTGATACTATAAAAGACTTGTTGTCTTTAGCGTTTAGTCCCTTTTCACAATTCTGATTAAGTAATGACCACTACACACCCTTGTATTTGTAAAAAGTAAACTTTTGAATGTTTTTCAAATTTAGAAAGGTTTTTAGAAAATATGTGGAATACAAGACTATTGTTCTCCAAGTCATCTGTCACCTTAGATCAAGTCCTCTGTCACCTTAGATCAAGTCATCTGTCACCTTAGATCAAGTCATCTGTCACCTTAGATGTTCTTCTACAATGAAATAAACAATTGTTTTTTTAATTTATTTAAACATCAATAAAAATAGTGAAAATCAATAACAGGACACTCTTTCTTTTCTCAGTGAATGAAAAACACTAACAATATGTTTTTGTAACCAATGTCAATCTTAGTTATCACATTGATCATATTACTTTGAACTATTTCAGGTTTTTGCCACAACAGATAAGAGCCAGAAACACAAGGTGAGGACGTGGAAGATATAATTAATCTTAACCCAGTGACTTTCTATTTATTTATTTGCAAATCAGTTGCATGTGAGATATGCAGTCCTTTTGTAATTTACTGTTTTCTGAAAGGTTTTATCATAGTTTTTTTCCCCAGAATATTTGAGACCTAGAAATTATGGCAATAGTTGGTGGGTAAATAAAGTCAAATACAAATCATTAATGAATCTCTTTTTTTGTTTAAATTTTTAACAGTTTTAGCATTTTATTAAAATAAGGTGTTTATTTATAGGTGACAGTGCTGCTCAAGACATTTTTAGCCACTGTCACAGATAGGATGTAAGGTGTTAAAAATCCCCTCTTACATCCTACCTAGTTATGATGTACTAACACTGGAGCAATAAACGAGGGAGCTAGGGGTTAATCGCCAAACATGATTAGATTTAGTTCATGATACGAACATTCCCTGTAACTAACACTCAGTCAAACAAAGGGCTAAACATGTTTGGCGAACCAACCAATCAGAGTCTTTTGTTTAAAGCTCAAACTTTAATGTGTTACATTTTCTGAGTTTTTAATGTTCATTAAGCCTAACCCGCATGCAAATTGTAAAAGCGAAATAGCCTTAAACCTTCTTTTTTTAATTATTATGATACCGTTGTGTTTAATCTACTGCTTGATGGATTCCTAGGTCAAATGTTTGACTTTTCCGGATTCTGGGAATTTTCTTTTTGCCCGGCCCTACTAGGGGGTGCAATTATTATTAAGCTATGTTTACTTAAGGACCAAATATTCTTATCTTTATTCCCGACACCAAGAATTGGTGCTCGGGTATGTGACAATAAGCGTTTGTGTGTATGTCTGTCTGTCCCCTCGATAACTCAAGAAAGATACAACTGATTCACTTCAAATCGTGTATGGTGTTGTAATTCAACCCGATGAAGACGCCTATTTAATTCCAGCAATATCCGTTAACAATTGACAGAGTTATGGCATCAAAAAGTATTTTACTACATGTTCCAATGTCACCTTTCTGTCGAGTCACTATCTTCATGAACTTCTCTTTACTTCCGTTTAGCGACAAAGTCACGTATCTGACCCACCGGGATTTCCCAAAAGTATGCAACCTACCGCGTTCTTGAAGATTATAAAAATGACCTGCCGTTGTTGCGTATTCCGTCCCTGCATTTTTGTGTTAATTTGTTTTTTATAAAAGAAATATTAAATTATGTGATCCATTTTATTATCTATTTTTTCCTTTCTATGATCGTTCTACATAGTGTTCTTTTTACGGAGAATCTTCCAATTCGTGTTGATAGTTTTTTACATGGTGTCGGGTTTGTACTCCATTTGAGTACTCATGTTTCTAGTTTTGATAATGCTGCAAAATGGCATCAAATGGAGAGGCAGGATTTAGAGTAAATGGAAAATAATCTTTCTGCTTATTCAACTAATCCATGATTTTCATTTAAAGTGTTAATGAGTGTACACCAGTCATGCATACCTGCTTATAGTTTGGGATTGATATATTATAGTTATGTTTTAAAACCTATTTTATTTCATACAATAACGAGGCATCTTTGTTTGTTTCAGATGTGGCTTTAGAAAAAGAAACAGATTGTATGTATATTCATTAAATGAAATTTATTAGTCTTTCTCATATTGCTGTACATAAATTTGCTCTTATTATGAAGACAATGACTGAACAGTCAAGATATGAAAGAAGTATGAAAAAAACGGAACTCTACGCTTATTTTTTGATTTGGCTTTCTTCAACTTCCTTTACTAGAAGTTCCAGCTTACCATCCTGATTCATCTGATGATGACTAAAGAGATTTGTGAAAGTGATTGCTTTGTATTATTCATTGCAACATTATTGATGTGATACATTATTCTAATATATATATAATATATATATTTTATTTCATTTAACTATTTTTATAGCAGTTTGACACACAGCGTTACCTTAGTCGTCCGTTATGATTTATTAAGATTTCGTTGGCTGGTAAATTTAATCTTTGGCTGGTAAATTTAATCTTTGGCTGGTTAATTTAATCTTTGGCTGGTAAATTTAATCTTTGGCCTAGTAAATTTCAGAAACTGTCTGCCAAATTGGCTGGTAATGCTTTCCTCATCCCTGTACATGATAGTATAGTCATCCTGAGTAAACATTCCTTCTCCCTTCCATCTGACTTCACAGAGTACAGTGATATGTATTTGGCTTCCTTTAAGTTCCTTTACTAGAAGTTCCAACTTACCATCCTGATTCATGACATTATTTTGCATACGCCTCTTCTTTCTTTCTTTCATTCCTAAGGAGCCTCAGCAAGTATGTTTCCTGCTACCTCTGTCAGGCTTTTTTGTACCGTCATCACGGTTGCTTTCCACATGAATGGATTCTCCCTCCCCAGTAGCAGTTGAGTTCTGATCCCCACCTGAGGGTCTCAGAGGACCAAGAACTATAACGTTTTCTTCTTTTTCTTTATAAATCATTTTGTGATGTTTTTGGAAAAATCACATCAAGTAGTTTGCCATTTCTTCTTGATGCGCAGTGTACATGTTGTGCTGTGCTCCTGGCCATTGTTCCTTACTGTTGGAATCATCTGCCCACAGCTGCTAAGTACATAAGCCGGATCTCTTTGTATATCTAAGTGAGTCACCCTTTGTCTTCATCTGTCCCCTGCTTACCAGGTCTTGGTTGACCTACAGTGTGGGGGTTTTGGAATCTGAATTTGCCTTTTCCTAAGTTGGACTACGTTTTGAAATCAAAGGAAGAGTAATTACATAAGGCACTTTATTTTCCTTTATATGGGGAAAAAGTGACATAAAAAAGATAGACAGAAGAAAACAGTAGCAATTATGCCAGGAAAATGAAGGAAAACAGAGACAGAATGGAAACAAAACATAAATCATCTGCTTCAGAAGGGTCTCTTTTTACATTTTACAAAATGATGAAAACAACATCACCCACAAACATGAATTTCTACTTGAAACTTTCATCACAGTTACCATGCAAGAAAGTAGAGATGCATCAACATAAAACAAAACATAAGACCGTAAGATAATCAGGATATAGCACAGTTCTAACTCAATTAACTTCTGTGAACTGCCACTAAATTGCAAACAGTCTAACCCATGCAGCATGGACAAATATAATTTAAATGATGATGATGTCCATAATACACGATTATGAATTAATGAAAAATTTTCAATACAAAGAACATGGATTCAGAAGATAGTCAACAGAGGGTGTTTCAGGGAATTATCATAAAGTTTCAAGACAAACGTTTAATCTTCCATTTAGACAAGTTCCAATGAGGAAAACCCTCAAGATGTCAAAAATCACACAATGAAAGAACCAATAACAAAAGTTTCCTGGTACTCATTCCTTGAATTCTAAGTTCTTGGATTTCTCCAGAGAAAAGTGCACTAATTACTGACTGAGACTTTAAGAAAGGAAAATCAGCTTCATAAAGTACATATTCTGGATTTGCAGACTCTAAAAATATCCTTGACAATCTCAGCTCATGCTCCATGAAACAGCACCTTGTGAATAATTTTTGTTCATGTTCTTAACTACTGTAAAACACTTTTTTTTAACAAGCAATTCATGTGAATTCAGAAAATTATCTTTAATTCAAGGATTTTTTTTTTAATTTCCTAGTTCTAGATTTGATAACAAAAATTAGAAAAATGTACTAGTATTGAAACTTCAAGGCAATAGAGTTCTTTAGCTGTCAAAACTCTTCTAAGGGGGGTAATTTGTATAGTGTTGAATTATTATTTTTGAGTTATGTCCTATTTTATTTGCACATGGGATTTAATTTGGAAAATTGCACAAGTTCTCGTGAAATACACAAAAAATTAGTTTTACAGTTTACGTAAAGAGATTAGCAAAACAAAAGTAAAATCTTTGAGTGTAAATACTGACTTAGGTACTCAAACTCTTCCTTCAGAGCCATGCCATTGTGCGAGGAACACTGTGAACAAATGAGGGCGTAGCGGTTCTCTGGCCCATCACCAACGATGTAGTCCATCAGACGATCCATGGTACCACGGTCACGTGGCAAGACTGACCTTGGCATTGGAGGGCCAGGCGGGGGAACTGTAGGCAGGGATCAATATTACAACATCAGAATTAACAAAAACTTCAGAGACATTTATGTAGGTTCATAAAATAGCTTGTTCATCACAAATACCCTTTCTCACATTCCGCATTGGCTTTATGATATCAACCATCGAAAATGAATTTTATAACATTCAAAAGGGAGGAAATATTCTTTTAATCTTTTAAGGCAAATCTTTAAACGAACCTTCAACTATCATTTAACAATTTCATAAGTTCAAGTCAAGTTTTCACATATTTGTGTATTTGTGATATACGAGCTTGTCTTACTTTAAATTATGAGAGGTGGCATTTCAATATAGGCGGATGCGATGCTAATACATGTCTTAAGTTGTTTCACAAACTATAGGAGATGATTAAACATTTCATTATCTTCTAAGGTTCCCAAACTTATTTAAACAAAGACTCTAATTAATTAGCAGGCTATCATTTTACTGAAGGTCAGCTGACCTATTTCCTATATAATCTAATCAATAAAAAGGGTCCCAAAGTTTGTATCACGGACCCCCCAGAAGTCAGCACTCTTATATGTTATCTAGGCCATGGAATGTAGCTTCATAAATTTCATACCTCTGAGTCATTGCAAACAAAACCATTGCTGATACTGGGGTGGTAATTTACATACACATATTATCAAATCTATACTCAAATATTTTTAGTGTGGAGTACTTTTTTTTTCATTTTTGGGTAAAAAAGATTTCAAAGGAAGTTATGTTCGCGGCCCTGCAAATTTGAAAAATTAATGCTATACCATCATTAATATTGAAAATAATTTCAAATTTTAGCTAGAAGAAATTCTTGCGTTTTAAATAAAGCAAAAATTAATCCAAATGACACATACTTGTGTAAAGAAAATGAACTTATCAATACAATATAATGTTAATGCAATTTATTGAAATATGACTGAGAACAAAAAAGGAAAGTCAGTATACAGAAAAGAGCTGAATGTTCTGGATGTAACATCACAAATCCTGATTATGTCATCCATTGTGAAATGTACAAAATATTGCTTAACTTAAACAATGTGTAAAATCTTTCAAAAAGCAGCTACAAAAATATTACTACTATGTTCATTCCATTCCCAGTGTGTTTCTTATGGCAATCTTCCTTTGGCGAGAGAAACAGTCTATTTAGCAATACAAACAGTGATGTCAATTGAAGACAGTTGGCTTAATTACAACAAAAAGGGTTAAGACAAGTTTACCATCATGACTACAGGATTAAATACAAGGATAAAAAATAAATGTATTAAATAATCAAGATATATGTCAAAGAACTAAACATAGGATATATTGCCTATATTAACCACAAAAAATAGCCCATAACATATGGGGAAAAGGTGAATACATTTTTTTTAAATTCCTAAAAGTCATGTTCTTCAAAAGAACATACGGCAATTGGAAGGGAAAAAGTCATTAACCAAAATCTAGACTTTGATAGTTTTCAGCCCAACATGTATTTGGTAGTGGGACTTCTGGAAAGAGACTCCAGGGTATAAGCTTAATTTCTAGGGTGAATATTTTTTTTTCTTTTAGCAACAACACAAATATCAACATCATTAAATAATTGATACAATGTCAACAGGGGACATCCTAATTTCCATGGCAGAGATGCACCAGGTTTACATTTGCAGGGCAGATGCTTAAATCTAAATTATCCAACAAGCTATTTACTAAAGAATAAGTGAACCATTGACTAAATCTGCAAAAAAATGTTAAATTTGTTCAAAGAGGATTGGGAGAACTCAGAAATGTCTTCTGAAGCACCATTTCCTAAACAAAGGTTTGGCTTTCATGCAAGAGGGTAACCTGTGAAATATCTCCTACAAACTTACCGTCACTACTGACAATATCTGTAAAAGAAATGTGTCAGGATATGTCATTTGGATTTGATTTTACATCTGGTCCCCACATGATGCAATTTTTTATAAAATACTATCAACCAAGGAGCATCATCAATTTGATTAGAGTGAGGTGATTCTGACTGATGCGATTATGTTACAAACATTCAATCAAACTAAGCATTTTAGACATCACCCATCAATCACTTTTCAGTCTACTCTTTAATCGTATGAGCGTTTGTGCTTTTCAAACATGTTCTAAGATGATAATCACCTAGCTCACAGTTTTTGTTCTCAAGTGATAAAACAGAAATTAAACGTCCAATTGGCATAGTCGCACAATACAACCTATCAAGTGTAGGAGGCTTAACAACAATGTTAAGCAAGCCTTTTACAACCTCACAGCACTGGACAAAGAATACATGGTGTTGGATCAGTAACAAGAGTTGATGAAGGCGTTAACCTAACACTCTTACAAGTTTAAAAAGAAAAACAAATCTGATAAACTAAAAGAATAAACAGAGCTGTGTAAAAACAACTATAACATGTTCTTTTGGATGAGGTGTTTTTCTATTAATCAGATGTTTACAATTATGGCTTACGTCTGCCTGATTATTCAGAGAATATACCCTTGATACACATAAGTTTAGAACCATTTTGACACTAACCATATCCAGGGGGCATCCCCATGCTTCTGCCAGCAGTCTGTGGGGTTACCATAGGCATCCTCTGTTGTTGTTGGGGAGTGCCACGCCCCATTGGGCCCTGTCTTGGTGTGCCAGGGGGTGTAGGCTGGCGCATAGGTTGCATGTTAGGCCTAGGTTGACCTTGCTGTTGTAATGGCTGTTGTAACGGTTGTCTTATTGGTGTTGATCCAGGGGTGGGTGCACCAAATGTGCGAGGCACAGGGGTAGGAGCCTGCAAAGGTCTTGGTGCAGGACGGGCTGTCATTCTTTGATGAATGGCTGGAGGTAAGAAAAAAGAAACTAATGAAGAAACTACCTAGTAATCTTCCTTGCGGTTAAGATGTGTTTTCTTTGTACAGTGTGTTTTTTGTTACTGTACAACTTTGCAATGGGATTCTAAAGCCTAAACTACACAAGATATCATCATCTTGTATTTTGCAACATATTTGGATTATATGAGGTTTTTTTGGTGTACATTGCTTTGAAATTGTACTTCCGGTTGCTGATTGTTGAATGATCCAACATAAGGTTGTTTTTTTCAACATTTCCAAAGCAATTAACACAAAACAAAACCGCACTTAATAACAGTGCTTCCAATGAGGATTGTAAAAGTGACAGATTTTTTAAAACAATTGCAATTTTGACATAAAAAGACCCAAAAATTAGCCATTCAGTGCTATATCAGGCCATAATGAAGGATTAAAAAAAGACAAAATGAAGGATTTCCGTCAATTGACGGACAATAGGAAGCACTGTAATAATGAATATGTTACAAAAAACTAGATAATAATGTCTTTTTAGTATTTTATTATCTTATGTCAAAGTTGTACAATAATTTTAAAAATACACTGTATTTGTCTGATAAGAAGATATCTGATTGTTTATTCCCTCAGTTAATAATGATGAATTTTCTTTGTTGGAAAATTTAACTTAGCAGCTTGAATTCTACAGAGGAGAGCAATAATAAATTGAATTTATACAGTGTACCGTTGCAACCCCTATGACAACTGTAACAGCTGCCAACATAATAGTATAGAACACTTTCCATAAAATTTGGTCTAATCAGGTCTAATAGCTGATCTTATCATTTCTATTGACATAAGAAGACAATAAGTACATCCTAGATACATCAGATGATGATAATCTTTTTGATAATTATATGACTGAAGTTTTACAGAGTCAGCATGTATTCACCAGTAAGCTGCACAAAACAAATGTGAATAACAAAGAAAATGCATATTCAATATGACACCACCCTCTGAAGAGGATTATCGTGGCCTATATAAATAAACATGGATATGGTGATGATGAATATGACCATAAGAATAATTAATCAACTAAATCTGACCTGTTCCTGGGGTGCCTTGAGGTGAAGTGCTTGTTTCTGTCACCTGAGGACGAGACAGAAGCTTGACACATTAAAAACATGTAAGTAATCAGATGTAACAAACAATCATCTTTTAAAAGTAAACTCCAAATATAATGCAGGGGGGGGGGGTAGATTTTTGCATTTATAAGCTGTGGCCAAGGAAACTTTTTGACATCGACTCAGAAATATATTGTAAAAAAGCAAGATAAAGGATTTTTTACAAAGTTTCTTCAGGTAACCCAGGTTAGAAATATCATTTAAAGCATACTGAATAATAGTAGGATCACTTTTTTTTAATAAATCATATACTATTACTACTATGTGCAAAAAGGTATACATGAAGAGTTTTCCCCAAAACAGTAATGTGAGAAAGTAAAAAATAAAGTTGCATCATGGGAGTTGTTCCTATACCACAAGAAGTTTTGCTTTATAAAATCATTATATTTTTGTTTAATAAGATACAATTTATATATGATCAAGCATTAAATGTGTATGAACTTTCACTTGCAGCTTATAGTAATTGAATACTGATCAAGAACAAGATTTGAAAGTTCTAAACATTTTTCTTATTTCAACATAACCCTTTATTATCAGACCACTTACTTTTATATTTTAAAGATGGAGTTATAAACATCTGCATTATATTGGAGTTTACTTAATATCAAGTTCATGAGTATATCATCATTACTTGCCCATTAAATGAGAAGCATAATTATAATATTTTAATATGGTCACTTGGGGAGTCTCTAAAAATACAGAGAACAATATCAAAAGAATGTGATGGTGTAATTCAATCACACTAACCTTTCATTTAAAAAACATAACAATGACAATAAAAGAGATAATCAAAAATGACATTGTTTAAATTGCATGTAAAAATGAGACAAGTTGTGCTGGAGGTCTATATATTCAATAAGATCCATGATTTGTAAAATGTACTACCGCATCATGCAACTGATTAATAGAATTTCCATCTAATGACAAATTGTAGAGATTGTTTAAAAGTGGCATTAAAAAAGGGAATTAAAAAAAGACACTATATGTGATATACAAGGTGTCAACTAAAGAACTGACCACAATTTTAAATATCCTTTGGGGAAACAAAAAGAGATAAATACATGAAAATAAATCATATAAATTTGTATATATAAAATATATCAGAAAAAATTATATGCAAAATAATGTTATCTCTTTGTGAGTTCAAAGTGACCAACCACCTCAAGCTGCAAACAAAGTAATCCTTTATCCTGTTCTAGGCACTAGACAAACAGTTATCATACGTCAACTTTGATTTCAAAACAGTCTTCTTTCTTGGCTTCTCTTCACAAACAGATTACTTTGCAGTTCAACAGTCGCATATCTAGGATTGTTGTCTCTCTTCACCCACAATATCATATTGAGAACAAAAAAGAGTATAATTTCCCAAAAATACAAAATCTCTGTTAAAATACTTCCACCAAAACAATCATGCAATTTCTTCAAAGTTGCAAAAGGGAGCTTTGAGAGGGACATTTTATCTAGATCTGGGATGGTGTGTTTTTTGGTATTGACAATAAAGGGAAAGGACAGAGGTCTATTTTTTTCATAGTTTTATACTAGGGAGCTATTAGAGAGACATTCTATCTAAGGCTGGGATGGTATGTTCTGATAGTGACAATGGTGGAGGAAGTGACAGAGGTCTATTTTTATTCATAGTTTTATACTAGGGAGCTATTAGAGAGACATTCTATCTAAGGCTGGGATGACATGTTCTGATAGTGACAATGGTGGAGAAAGGGACAGAAGTCTATTTTTATTCATAGTTTTATACTAGGGAGCTATTAGAGAGACATTCTATCTAAGGCTGGTATGGCATGTTCTGATAGTGACAATGGTGGAGGAAGGGACAGAGGTCTGTTTTTATTCAGAGTGAGTTTTATACTAGGGAGCTATTAGAGAGATATTTTATCTAAGGCTAGGATGGCATGTTCTCTGATAGTGACAATGGTTGAGGAAGGGACAGAGGTCTGTATTTATTCAAAGTTTGACCAGGGAGTATTAGAGAGATATTCTAGCTACGTCTGGGATGTTCTCTGATAGTGACAATGGTGGAGGAAGGGACAGAGGTATCTTTTTATTCTAAGTTTGACCAGGGAGCTATTAAAGAGACATTCTATCAAAGGCTGGGATGGCATGTTCTGGTAGTGACGATGGTGGAGGAAGGGACAGAGGTCTATTGGCTACCCTTGTATTACCAACAGAACTTACCTCTTCGTCTTCCTCTTCAGACTCAAGCCCCTGTCATAAAAATAAATAAAGATTAAAGTGCAAACTCAACATGACGGTAAATACAGATTGAATGTATGAAGATGTCATATTTAATTCTTATGCAGCAGCCCTGTTAAGCTCTTAAGTCTATTATTACAGTCCTTTACATCGTTAGCAGCGTAAGCAGAAATCAATATTGGCGACAACATAAACAGCAGTTCTACCTAAAAAAAAACTAAATCATATCATTCAAATATCAGATTACCTCAAGCTTCTTAAACCTTTGTGGGTCAAATTTCTCAAGAATTTTCTTGGCTGTATTGTAAGTTTCTGTTTCCATGACATCTTCCAACTGATGAATTAAAGAAACAAATTTTCAAGAACATTTCAATATCAATTGTTTTTGCTAACATGATTGTAATATGAGTATATTATCATATAATAATGGAGAAAGCCATAAAATTAAAACGATTTGAAAATGTTAAACCGTTGTGTTTCTAAGCTTTAAAGAGTACTCCAGCTTAACACTCCTCCAATGTTCTTCTTCCATGACCTTTTCGATGACATAGTTCAAGAGTTTCAGGACAAGCAGTCAACGGTTAAGCTCATTGACATTCTATACATTTATATTCATTAATCTATCTAAAGTAAAGGAAACAGGCTGGCTCAGGAGGTTAAGTGCCGGCTTGCCATGCAAGTGATCATGGTTCAAATCCTGTAATGACAAGTCTTTTTTAATTGCCTACACAGCCAGAACTTGATTCCTGATTTCCCATGAATCAGAAATTGATGTGCACGATTGTATACATTGATTTACATAAAGAAATACAATCTAGGTATACCATTCATAGAACAAGGACTCTACTAGTATTAATAAAGAGTTTAAACATCTCAAAGTCGGTTAAAGTAAGTTTTAGACTGCGACTGATTGATCTGTCAATCAGGATTATATTGAAAGTGTTGTATAGTTGTCATTTAAAAATCACAAAGGGGGTGCTTAGAACCAATAGTAACTGAGATAAAATAACAATTAATTTTCATTCCCAGCAAGCTATTTCTTTAATATTGTATATCAAACAATATGTGTAGAGTTTGGTTGTAATATAATGATACT
>JAUUEB010370206.1:0-12350 GCA_032362205.1 Clione limacina
GTGGTGCAGTCCAGTGCCGTCAATCACCTCGAATAAAAATTATGTATTTTTTTGGAGTAGAAAATTGCAGTTTTCTGATGTGAAATGATAAAATATGAAATAATAAGACAAAAAAAAATTCATCTTCATATTTGTTCCAAAAGCTTGAAAAAACAAAGGGAGAGCAAAAAATGTTCAAAATCATTGGTGACAGACGTGCATATATCTTTAAATTCTCTGATCAAAAAGAAAGGGCGGCTAAAGATTACAAGGAGGAGGTCAAAAATGGCCCAAAAAGATTACGTAATTTTTGAACGGTCCCTCATTTGTGTGTGAAATACTAGGCGGTGTGCAATCAAACCCTGTGATATGCTGATTAGTATGACCAATAAAAAGAAGTCAGCCTGCCCAAATCATTCTTTTCTTAAGAATATTCAATCTGTAAACCTTAGAAAACTGAGCTGCATGAATAATATCAGTATTGTGGGAAGACATGTTTAGTAGGTCTGCATAATGCTCAAATGCTGTCCAAATGTGATCAGCACTTATTTGAGTTACTTGGTGATTTACTCACCAAAATGCTCAGTAATTTAAAGAACAAAATGAAATTCATATAAATCTAAAACATGTATTAGGAGTACAAAAACAAAACACAATGGTATAATTGTCATCACATTTATTCCAGATTGCGTCTCGAGAATCAAGATTTAACGAAACGATTACTAAGATTTCAATTTCAAGCAGCTTCCATGATTATGAATAATGGGATGAGAGTGAAAACATGTAGGACACAGTACATCATGGGTGCAAAAACAGTCATAATCAGTAAAGAATAACAATGAATCAAACTTCGAAAAAATAAATTAAATCATTTGATCTCTTGGCACAGAATTTCAGTTAAGGCTAATCTCTTCACATTCAAATTGGTTTAGTTAGACTAGATCTTTAGATATGACAGAGATAAAGCATTTGTTGTATCAACCATGTAGCTATTGGACAATTATGATAATTTCCATGTGTAAAAAATGAAAGGGCAAGTGTGGATATTTGCCATCTTTATCATAGTATAATCTATCTTTTATACTAGTAACCTCATGGGTTCACACTTGTGAATATTGACAATAACCTGTCTACCACAAAGAAAATAATGTTAATTAAGAAAACATTAAAACACAATCTTTGTTTTAGTCATAAGTCAATTACATGCGATGTGTCTCACACAAAGAGTGCCCTTCTTCTTCAACACTGATGATGTTAAACCAATCTATTGATTATTGGGTAAAAAACCTGACAATCCCAGGTGCTGCCGCACAAGGTTGACCTCCAAAACATGGAAACAGCTATTATCTGCAGGTTAAGGAGATTGCCCAAGACCAAGGTTGGAAATCAACAATTACACAGCCAACTAGCCGGTAGCTCGGAACAGGAATTATAAATTGATGATGGTTCTTGTCAAGATCAATCTAAATCGGTGGTGGGAATACCAGCAATTTCTAGTTCTTTCAGAAGTCAACTATCAATGTATTAGTCACCAAGCAAATAAATTATTGATTTAAAGTTAAAATATTTTGAAACATAGTAAATCATGTCCCATCAAGAAAATAAATAGTACATTCAATACACGTTGTTCCCTTGTATTTTACAATTCCCTACAAATTAAAGAAGTATATGCTTAGATTCACAAATGAAATTACAAACAGTTAACTGATATCAAAGTTTTCTGACACTTATTGACAGTTTTACAACAAACACCATGTACAATATAATCATAATGTATAGTGATTTTACAAGTAGGGTTTAAAACAGTATCATGACAAAATGGCATGTTGGAGAATTCTGCTAATTTGCAGACATAAGGCCAGCAGAGCAGATGTTTTTGTAGACAAAGCAAATCAAAGGTATTAAGGCTGTCATGATACATTCCCCTTGAAACAGGACATTCAGAGTAAAATTATACAATTCAATCATCAGAGATTCACATTATAACATGTTAACAACATACATGCATCATGCATGACAACATCAATATTGCACAGAAATCCATAAAGAATATTTTAAGGGAAGTAGGTGGTTGAGAAAATGAAAATAACTCAGCAAGTCAAACAGTATTGGTTTTTATGGTTAGAAACATAGCTTTGCCATTTAAGGATTGTTTTCATATTTATTTATGTTAATAGAAAAAATGGACGGGGAATTTATGTTCTCCCTTTTCCTGGATTTTGTTGATAAATATTTCAGAAAATGTAACAAGAAAGCAATTTAAATCATGACAAAGTCGAAAACAGCTCCTTTTAGAGACAATCTGATGCATAACACTTTGCTTTTTAATTTGAACTTGATCTAATGCTTTTATTATAATCTGTCGTTTTGCATCTATGTACAGTAGATACAGTGTTCAATGAACCTCCCTTCAACAAAACAATTGAAAATCCCAAATAAACAATAGTAAAACCGCTTATGTTAAACGAACACAAAATCATGCAAGTTTAAGTTCCAACGAATAAATGACTCCAAAATATCATCGAAATGACTTCTAAAAGGCTAAAAGACGTAAGAGATAGCAAAAACAATAAGACCTGGATTTTGAACTCTACACCTATATCTCAAATGGAAAATAACCATGAAATATATTCATTCATGCTGATGTTAGTTACTTTTGGTAAAACCTAATATTTTTACTACAATAGCTTTACAATAATTTTAACAAAATTCAATATTCAACAAAGCAAAGAGCTGGTTGAAACCTGTATCTACTGTAATGACTTAAGTTCTTTTCAACATCTTAACTTTACTCTTACCAACAAACTCTAAGAGATCTTCTTGGTGTGTAGTGTTGTTGACAGAACAGTTTACACTCTTATTTGGATCATGCAAACTGGTATGTATAAATTCATAAATATATATTTTAATGACTAGCAATATCCATTTATTGCATGCCTTTCCTTACATAAGACATGATAAGATGAATATACATTTCAAATTGTTTGAATCTAATGAACTCTATCTGCAGAATCTTAACCAAATTTACAATACCATCAATATGAAATCCAAGTTTTGACTTATTGCACAAATTGGTTTATTCTACATGACTCAATGGTTTGTTGCAAAAAACAAGGGTCTTATAATGGGAAGATGTCTTTTCCTTTTCTTCTGAACGCGAATTTTACTAGTCATAAAAGAAATAAGCCAAAATAGTTAACATGAAATTTGATGTAACATCAATGATTTCACACATCATGTAACAACAAGAAAATGAAAAAAAACTCAAAGCCAATGGTTGTAGAATTATAGTAGAAACAGCATGAATTGAAATGCTTCGGAAAAAAGGAAAGTTTTGATTTTACAGTGTTCAGGATAATGGTCCCCAAAAAAAGGAAATTCACTGCAGCTAAAATGGATTTAAAACCTCAGCTGCTGACACATGTAGAGACTTCAAACAGTTCAGCTGTCTCGTCCCTCATTCAATATTTCCCTAAAAGACTGATGAACGCTTTATTCTGAAATTTTATGATTGGATTTATTGCCTCTCCTTGTTTTCTTACTTTTACATCTTCTCCTGTACTATATTTCAATTTATGCAATTTTCTTGAAGTCCAATTTTAAAATAAGAAGGAACATTTTATTGATTTAAAGAAAGATATACTATTAGGTAGTTTCAACTTTTTATCCATTTTAGCAGTTTTACAAAATGAACGGTTTTAATTGTATTATTGAATATATCACATTCATTTCTTCATTTGCACATGAATTAGCACCAACAGAAGAGAAATAACAATTGATTGAACTCTTAATTAATTAAAACAAGTGAAATTGCTGCATAACAAGAAATACTTTGAACACAGTAAAACATGAACTACCCTTTGAAACAAAATAGTGGCTGCCACAGATCTTTAACTCAAAATTGAAAATGACAACATAACAATTAGACAAGTGTGACACATATTGACAATGTCAGCTGTTGAGCAATACATGTTTTGGTGGTTCGGCACATCTGGATAAATTTGCAATCATCGCTTTATACTCTTTTCAAAAATTCAAAACACAACATAAGCTTGTTGCAGCAGTCTCTCAAACTAGAAACGCCACTATATTACATATAAAGCCCCTAACAAAACACTTTATCAGTAAACAACAATAATATAACATCTAAAGACATCTTGTCCACAACATAGAACAATACCATGTTATGACCATCATTTAATTTATTTCGTAATGAACTAAGTAATCCCTGTGTCTATCTAAGACCCAGCATTACAGGATCTTGTCAAGCCAAAGTTGACTGCCTTATGTTGCTCAAGATCTTTTTCCTTCTGTAATATCTGGTTTAGTCACTACAAATTTAATAATATAAGGGGTGAGCAGGAATAGAAGCCACTATGACTTTTAACGACTGTTACATTCCCATGAGCTGTTTTAGGTACAGAAGAATCCCGATAATAAAAACTAGATTTAATAATCAATAATTAAAAGCAAATGCAAAAGTCAAGCATTTCCCCGCTTCGTTCAGGTAAAAAACAAAACAATACAAATGGATCTATTGATAATTGGAAGTCTTCATCCTATAAGAAAGGACAAGTTTGATTGAAATCAATCGATCATAAATACAAATCATAAATCGAACAATAAAGACTGAGATGCAAAAGAATACTTAGAATGAAAAAATGATTTGCATTATTTTTTAGTTTGCAATTTTAATTATGTAGGGGAGAGAATCCAATGAACAATTGATAATTTGAAACAAATGCAAAGGTCCAGATTTTACCCATCTTTGTATTTTATTATACAAACTATTAATAATTCAATGCCCCTTAGTCAGTCCAGAGCAGTTTGAATTATCCGGTTCTACTGTACAATATAATATATCTATCATTTTACATCAACTTATAAAGTGAATACTTTAGTCTCATCTTAAAACTTATGCCATGGTCTGAAAAGATTGTACAAATCAATATATATAAATACCTATACAATTTTTGACAAGAACACCCAGAATAGAAAATGAAAAAAGATAATCAACAATTTTCAAATAATAACAAACTAAAGATCTCTGATTATAGAAATAAAAAAATGGTATGCCATTACAAAGAAGGGAACATATGCTCAATTGGTATACATCTCAAAAATAGAATTAAATAATAAACTTATAAATGCTCAATACATCTTACGATTGGAATAAATTACATTGAAGAAAGCAACTAAGAATACATGATTGTCACATATAATCACAAACAAACAAAGCAGGTATACAAATTCTCAAACACTGTATCTCTTCCTAGATGAACCAAATCCTCTGATATACTTTTTAAGGCCTTTGATCAGATCATTTACTAGTAGCAAGCTCAGAAAATTCCAAATTCCTTGTCCTTCCAGACTGAAATATGTATTAAAAAGATGTTCAGTTCAACACCAAGTGCAGAAGTCATATGTTGGTGTTTTTTTCCATTCTTCCAATTAGACCTAGAACTTATTGTTTCAAGAATTATATGAAGCATAAGGTAAAGCCAGGTCGTCTGTCAATTCTACAAGTATTACATATAAACTTCACACAAGGAGCTAGATGGAGTCAAAAAAGCTGCAAAATATGTTTCTGAGAACTTTAACAAAGTGAACTTAATTTGTTAATTAAGAGGATTTCAAAATAGATTTTGGTGTTAAAATTCACTCAAGTCAAGAGACCCTCTTTTCACTGCTATCATTTCCTCACAGTATAGAGTAAAGCCTCATCATGATCTATGCAACTTTTCTTCTGAGTGTGTTATTATCCAACATCTGAGAATATTACAACCGCACCAAAGAGTGTCTAGCCTGGTTGAAATATTAAGGCCAAACATACTTCCTGGTTTCATCTATCTTATATTGTCCATTTACAAAAAAAAATTGGTTAACATTACTGTACAAGTAAAAATGTTCCCAGCATTAAATAATTGTTGCTTAATGGTAATGTCATTTTGGCTTGGAAAATAATTCTAGACACTAACATTTATTGTTCTGTAAATATTTGAAATCTTGCAATAAATGATTTTAGACTAGATTAAAAACCTAATAGGGAATGATACTGTCTCATAAAGGATGAGAGAAATAATATGTTCACATTCTATCAGAAGTCATGGTAGAAACCAGACTATGCAAACAATATCATATAACACATGTGAACATTTGGTAACTGATTTTTAATAACTGTCTGTAGGATTATATTTGTCCATGATTCCTACAGGTGATTGAAACATTTTAATTTTGACATGATATTTCAGTTTTCTCAACAAAAAAGCCATAAAGCATATATGAGAAAAAGAAAAACATCCCAAGGATTATATGTCCTAAAATAAACTCCACCAGAAAAAAGTAGATTAATTCCAATTCCACAGAGGGTGTTTTGCTAAAAACTGCCACTTTATTTTCATTAGACTCCTAGATGCATGTTAGGAACCAAAATTAAGTAGCAATCTGTGAAAAACTTTTCATAATCAACATGGCACAAGAATTAAAGCAAAATCTAATAACACAGTTTGGAGAATATGGTCCTTACTTTTTAATGAAATAATATTACGATGACAAAAAAAAAGTGTTGGTCTTAAACAGTAAACAACAGTTAAACCACAATCCATGGGACCCCTTTTTGGTTTAGACATAGTTTCAGTTTGAAAGATGTAGGCTGGTGTTACCTTAAAATGGACAAATCAAAGATAATGTGTTCCTACAACTTTTGCAAAGGCAAGTTTAAGTTAGCACCAGTGAGTGATTTGACTTTGGTACCACTTTGAGATATACTACAATCGCTTTTGCATGTGTGGTCACGATGAATCCCCCTGATATCTTAAAATGAAAAGGCTAGGGAAATAATCAATGCAATGGTTAAACTAGGACTAGCTTGAAAAACTGATATTTATTTCAGAATACACTTATTTACTTCGGTTTAAAGGGAGAACAATTTCAATTTTGAAGGGGTTCATTAACAAAGTAAAAAGGACTTACAGACATCCTTGGTTTCTTGAAAGTTTTGGTTTAAACATTGTTTACTGTATACCAATACCATTTGCTTAACAACACTAAATGTTTACAAAATATGTTTAAAAAATGCTTCAACATCATCATGAAATACCAGTTTATAATACAGGAACCAAACTCAATCCAACAAATTTTTTATTAAAGTTAAAACCAGAGATCAACAAACTTAAAAAAAAGGAAAAGATCATATTTACAATGAGCTTCAAATGTCTCTCCAACAGTGATAACCATTCATTTTCATCATGTATAGCAAAGGCATGTAAAGTTAGCCTTTAAGGGTGATGTTCGCAGCAATTGATTTAAGTTTCTCCAAGTATGAAATTCAATTTGGATTTAGATTGATCTGAATAACTCAACTTGATAATAAGCGTAACCATTGATTATTCAAATATTGCCAAGTCTATATGGAACATCAAAAAGATCCTGGGTCACAAAACAAGACATACATGTTCTTATGGATGTCTTCCTAATTTTCAGCATCCTAAATGTTACAAAAGTAATGGCTCTTGAAAATAAAAAAATAAAGTGAAATGTAAGTTAATAAAAATAAGGAGCCAAGTATAATATGTATATATATACTTGGTGAGTTCCAAGCATTTCTCATCAAAAGCAAGAAGACCAATTGAAACAGGTAACATTGGTATAAAATCATGAATGTGGCGTTTAGAAACCGATGTGATAACACAGCCAAACTTCAGAAAGAAAAGCGCAAATATGGAATTTTCAAACATTAATTGTTAATTTAGTACTCTTATCATTCATTTACACAAAAGGTCCCAAAAAATCATTTGTTAAGGAATTCCTGGCAAATTGTTGGTATTGGTACAGGGGATAGAATAGTAGCTGAGTTGACTACAGAGTAGTTAGGCAGAGGCTAAGTAAAGCATCAAATGGACTGAGATCTCCTAAACTGAAAGGACTGACTAGACATGGAATTTGAGAAACTTATTAGAAAAGCATAATCAGATTCTGCATTATCTTCCAAAGGAGATCTTGATTATCTTTAATGAAAAATTGGTTAGACTTGTTGCTATACATGATGAATAGTTAACATATTTGAAAGAACATAATAATGTCTCGATATACCAACATTTGTTCATAGAAACACCCAAAAATAAACAATACTTGATTAAATTTCATACAAAAATGAAACCTAATGTTTGTTCTATTCAATCAGTCGTGACATTTTGATTGTGCCGATCATTCTCAAATTCTACAAAATCATCCAATAGACTTGGCCAAGCTTCTGTGTCATCATAGCTGCTAAGATCTTCTCCAACTTGTTCTGTAAAGTTAAAAAACATATCCCAAGTGTCTTTTGGAATTCCACGAATATTTGTATGTTTTTCTAGAAATTCTAACCAATGCTGAAGAACTGCTGGCTCATTTTGTGAAAAGACTAGTTTCCATAAGCTTATAGCCATTTCTGTGGGTAACGTCCTTTGCCCTGTACTAGAATCTAACCCAAACCTATATGTCCATCTGTATAAATCTTTAAATGCTTGCCTATCCTTAACTTCTGTAAGAAGATCAGGGAATTTACTTTGTATACTTTTTACAGAGTCAACTTTCATAGCTTTACAACCTTGAACAAATTCAGTTCTAGTAAATTCACACATTTGCTCAGCTTGAAATTTCCATGCTAGAACAAGTACTACATACTCCTCTGGTTTCACCTCAAGGTCCATACAGAAATGTTCAATACCATCAGCAAGAATACAATCTTCCATTGAATCTTTGTATTGGTCAAACATCATAAGGATTTTTGCCTCTGAAACCTCGCGTGAAATCAAAGAAAGTCGCTTTGCCTCCACATGCACTCCTTGTTTCTTTATAGGCGGTAACTTTGGGTAGGGTGTGAACATCTTCCACTCTGATCCAGGTGTAGACACTGGTGGGTTGGGCTCTCCACAGCCTGTATCTTTACTTTCTGACACAGGTATTCCAGACAGAAACAAAGTTCGACTAGGATTTGGCTGTCCTGAGTCAGCCAGACTGCCACCAGGGCTTTGGGGAGCCTGCTTGTCACAACACGGGGA
The DNA here is from genome assembly GCA_032362205.1 of Clione limacina. Lineage (NCBI taxonomy): Eukaryota > Metazoa > Mollusca > Gastropoda > Pteropoda > Clionidae > Clione > Clione limacina. Next base: position 9,024 of record JAUUEB010370206.1, read on the forward strand.
CAGGCACTGCCCCATTGACACCAACAACAGGCACTTCTTTACTGCTGCATCCTACCAATCTGCACAGTAAAAAAAAATCAGATTTGATGATATATATATATATATGTTTTTTTTTTATTAATTTAAAAAGGAGAATATTTGGGTCTTTTCAGTAAAAGTTGATAGGTACCACTAATGAGCTTTTCTTTAATATTAAAGGGTTGACATACTAAATGTGTCATTTACAGACTTGAATATTAAAGAAATGTTGATTGTTTATACCAAATGAGCTTCTATAATTATATTATATAATTCTATAAGCTACTATAATTGAATGGACTTCATATATTATCTTGGTTTTAAATTCTCCAGTTTTAACTATGGTCATAGCATGTTGTATTTGAGGGACTCAACTTGATTTTTCCCGACACCAAGTATTACATACTTGTATGTGACAGGTTTGTTTGTGTGTGTTTGTGAACATGATAACTAAAAAAATATAATATATAACTAATTGACGTAAAATGTTGTTAATCAACACGAAGAAGACCCCTATTTAATTCCAGCAATATCTGTTAACAATTGACAGAGTCAAGGAATTCAAAGTATTTTACTATATGTTCCAATGCCGAGTTGTCTCAGGTCGCTGTATTATCGGTCAGTTCCGTTTAACAAGTTATAAAAAAAGTATGTGAGCCAACAGAAGTGCCTAAGTGTTCGCACCCTTTTTTCATTCTGTAGATAATAAAGTTTCTTCAAAGTGGTTGCGTTTTACGTCTCTGTGTTTTTGTGTTCATTTGTTTATGTAAAAGAAATATTAAATGTGTTCCTTTTTATCATCTATTCTTTTTCCTATCTATAATTGTTCTACATGGCATCTTTTTTACGGAGAATCTGTCAATTTGTGTATATATTCTTTTTACATAGTGTCAGGGGATTGTACTCATGTTTCTAGTTGTTTATGTAGGGCCATTCCATGAAAAGTGGTCCTGATATGTGAACTTTCAAACCTGCTGAATCAAGGCTTGTGAAAAACAGTTCATAAAAATATAAATATATCTGTCCATCTCCAGCATTTTTTCTTGAGAGGATTTTAAAGCTACCCATGTCACTCAACATTAAAACCTTTAAAAAAGACCAAAACAATTTTTTGACAACACGTCAACAAATTCAATTAAAAATCAAAAGCCAAATGTGGTGTATAAATATAATCCTAAGACTACAAACTTCAAATAAAAATCGATGCATATTCAAAAAAGAAGATTGAACTAGTTTTTTACTCACTTTTAAAATGTGTTGCGGTTTCTGCAATTTTGGCGTCTTCAAAACACCTTTTATTCATTCTTAAAACTCTGTATCTCGAAAACTAATAGAGATAATTTAAGTTTGAAATCAGCAGAATATTTCATATTGCTTTTTTTGAACCCACAAAGAAGTGACTTTTTCATTAAATACCAACCTTCAGTCCAATGTGACATGCGTCACAGTATAATTTTAAGTTATCAAAGGACAAAATAAGTATCTAAAAACATTTTCTGCCAGAATAAATTCATTTGAATTCAGTAAATATCATAAACTTTCATATCCTTTCAAGAAATGTCACTTCAGATACTAAAAGTACATTCCATGAGACTGACAGATATTTACTAAGAACAAAGAGAAAAAACTCAGTTTTACCAAATGCTTTGATTTGTTTACAATTTTCAAAACATAACATTTGAAAGCCTGGAAAATAATAAAATGTGGTCAAAACAAAATTGAACATTTTTAGCAGAAAAAATATTCTTTTTACATTTTGGTGATTTTGTAATATAAACAGTAATCCTCATATTCATATGACTTTGAGAATAGAAAATATTGATATAGATGTAGAAAATGAGACTGTTGAGGCCTCCTGGCCTATAATTGTCTCTTCCGCTGTTTAAACTTTTTCACATGACTTTTCAATGTGTGGACATGGCTGTTAGTATAGACATGCATTTAGGCTAGACAGTTTAGACATAAGAGAGGGTTAACTTCACTCATCAAACATATATATATATCTTTGGCTGCCGTAGCACTATTGGACAAAGAGTTCCAGGTGTCATTAACTCTATAGGAAAGAAAATTAGATCTGGTGTTTGTTTTAGCAAATTCTTTATAGAGTTTTAGGTCATTGTTCCTAGTGGAACAATCACAAAACTTGGAGAAGTTTTCTACATTGAGATTATCAATATTATGAATTATTTTATATGTCTGGATTAGATCGCCTCTCAGACGTCTATATTTCAAGCTAGGTAGCTCCAAAGCTTTGAGCCTGTCTGCATAACTCTCTTCTCTGATTCCGTTTAAAAGTTTAGTAGCTCTGCGTTGTAGACCCGGAATATAATTTCTGCTATTTAAATCCAGAAATATGTGTCGAAAATTGACGGAGTTATGGTCCTTTTTTAGTTTTTTTTTTAAAGTTATAAGCTTCAATTTAAGTCGACTACATACGAGGCCAAAGGCTGAAAGCCTATAGAGCCAATATGCTATGCTATGTTATGATATGAAAGCCTTCGCTTCGCGCGGCTTTAAAAATGGTTGATTAACAAAGTTGTTAAATTTTAGATATTTTTGTCAATGTTAAAGATACAAAAACACCTACCTGTTAAGAAATTGATCCCTTTCCATTGTTGAGAGGTTATGTCCCTTATTATTATCATATCCATTTGACACCAGTCCATATCCAGTGATACATCATCGTCCAAATAAGCACCTTATATATGGATAAACTTTACTGGCACTGGAGTCTTACGCCACAAACTAACCGATATTTCCTTCGACGGTTTAAGACATCGTAAATCTGTTGAGATAATTTCTCCGCTAGTCCGGTAAAGCTTCATAATGCGTCACAGAGTATGACGAGTGAAAAGACAGGAGGTCTACGGGAGTTAAAGGTCGCGGCGCTTAACACAAAAGAACACGATCTGCCTTTACTACAAAGGTACACGCTCGCGTGTAAGTGATTTCCGATCAGTTCATATTGGTCGTACTTTCCCTATCGATAATAAGGTCGGTCATGTGACAATAAAGACGATTAGGTTACGTATGTGTGTGTTAGTTTATAGTTTGCACATTGAAGAAAGGGTATTTGTTATAGATTGGCGATCATTGAAGCTGAACATTCCAAGTCTACATGGACATAATTGTTGTTAAGGCTAAATAAATACATTCACTGTCTTTTGTTGTCTACCAGACTTAACATGTAATGCATGTTGAACTAATACACAATTAAACATGAATATATAGGGTTTAGAGTTATTAGAAGAAAGGGGGGGGGAGGGGAGGGGTAGAATTAAACTAAATACACTATTCAAAACTTGAAAT
>JAUUEB010370317.1:0-12350 GCA_032362205.1 Clione limacina
TAATAGTGTAGGTTTAACCTTGATTGAGCAGGTTTGAAAAGTTCACATGTCAGGACCACTTTTCATGGAATGGGCCTCTTCTAACTTACTTCTCAAAGTCTGAAAAGTGGTTCACTTGGAAAATATGCTGCTTGTCCAATTTATAACCATTTGTCATCTTGACAGCTTCATGGGCATTTGGAGGGGATGAAAACTCCAAAAACATGTACCTGAAAAATACAATGGGAAAGTTTAAAACATATCAACCCATTGTTTTAAATTTAAGCATATAATACAGACACAACCCCCCCCCCCCACTTGATGGGGATATTATAATATTAGGCCAAACAAAAAAAATGTCTGTTTCCACCAACATGGCCCAACAAAATAGGGTAGGTAGGTAGGGATTGAATTTTTTTTATTCGCGATGAACAAGTCTTAAAAACATCAACAAAATCCAGCGAATGCCAAAAAATGTGATGATTGCTGGATTCAAGGAGACCAGTCAGACTGTACTATTAACTTCCACTTACAGTGATGATCAGTTCAGAATAGGATCTCCTAAGGCCTAAACAAAAAGTGTTTGTTTACTGTAACCCGACAGACCCTAGAAAATGGTCCCGACCCTTGACTTTTTTTTAAAGAAAATTCATGTGAAAAGCACATTTTTTTCTAGAATTGCACAATTTTTTACTTATTTTCATTGTTCCCCATTTGTGATACAAATTGTCCTCAATTTGAATCATTTTAAACTTATGTCAAAAATTTCGGCCGATTCGCGGCCATTGTTTTGATTTTATCCAAAGTTGTCCAAAAAACCCACCCCAATATACAAAAAAACAAAAACAAAAAAAAACGACCTACCTACCCTTACTTTTTTGGACATGTTACAGTAAAAACAAACAATATTTTTTTAGGCCTAATTGAAGTCGCAGAGGAAGATTTGAAAAAAGTTCATTTAGGTGTGAAATTAATAAAAACAGTGGAATATTTTTTTAAAAAAAGGTGTGAAATAGCTTGCTGTAATCGGCATCATGCCCAGTCACATCGGGTTTGCCGGAGTTGAAACAGTTTTAAATAATGTCCCTTTACGATGACCTTTTTAAAAGAAGATCAAGTTTTTGCAAACAACTTTTGTCATACAATGAACAGAACTAAGTTTGACTTTAACTTTTGATGGAGGGCTCGCACTCATATAACGTAAATCATGCGCTGTATAGGGTGGCCGAGCGTCCCGCACCCCCTGTCAATTATTTATTAATTGTTGAAATGATATCATTTTTTGCACCTCCATTGTTACAGTGTCAGAATGTCCATCACGACGCGTGTCTAATCCAATAATCATGTATCGTTGTCAATTACGCTAAAGGCTAAATTGTCTGGATATAATTGGTTGGTCAAATTCACCTTTAGTGGACAGTACCTGTGATTTGTTTGTTTGTTTGTTTGTTTGTTTATTTCTTTGACTGATTAACCCACATTTGGTATTGGTCATGAGATTTAATTTTTTTCCAACCAGTTAATAAATAGATAAATCAATATTGCTGGAATTCGGTGTTTCACAAACCAGTCTTCATCACAAAAACCCTTATAAACCTATGGCAATTCAATATTGCCCAAAGAAGCCGGTCCCTGGGGAGACCTTATTTAGGCAATAAATATTGCCCAAGGAAGACCGGACTTAAAGAAAATAATACTTTTCTTAGGTAATTTATTTTTCTTGTCACCTATTGTGTGCACATATCCGCGTTTCTTAGACAAGTTTGCTTATTTAGATACCGCTTATGCTACTCACTAGCATCAATCGATAAGTCTTGCCAAAACAAAAAATATGAGTGCTAACAAACAATGCTATGTTTAGTCAATTAGTATTGAAATGGTGTGGTATTTTGTGGATTTGACTTTCAAACCGGAAATGGAATATCTTCAGCTTGGCCATTATTTATGAAGATATCTGAATTATAATGGTTTCATTGAATTCGTCTCATCTTGACAGTCATTTTGAGTAGCGAGAAGCTTAGTGATCATTTAAGTAGTTCACAATATAGGGCCATGTGACGTCACCATCGGCATTCTGAGGCCGTCTCACATATTTTAATTTGTTAATATATATTTATATAATTTTTGGATCAGGCAATTTTAAAGATTAAATATTTTTTAGATGACGCTCTTTTTGGAACAATCCCTGGTGAACGAAGAAAGCGCAAGAAGACCAATTTCATAGTCACCAAGAACCCATATATCGATTCTAGGGGTACCTTGTGGGTTCGATATGCTTGGGAAAACGCTGCAAGCTCCCGGTTTGTTAGACTATGTCATGCAGAGAAAGGAGTGATGACCACATCAGACCAATTTAAATGTGAACAATTCCTGCTGATCATAGACCAATTCAGTGCCTCAATCATCTAGAAAAAATGAGTACTCGTAGAGAGTACAACCACGCACACCAGACAATAGTAACAAAGACCATATAGAAAACAACTCAAGGGTCATGACTCTGTCAAAATATTTTTCGAAAATTAGATAAAGTTATTCTTAGAAGGTCCCTAGAAGAGTATGCGTGTAATATTTCAGGGTCCTACTCCCAACGATGCACCGTCTGCGTAAATAACGTAACTGAAAATCATAAAAGAGACATAACTCTGTTAAAATATTTTTTTCCCAAAAAATAGATAACAGCTTTTAGAGACCAACGTATTACGCCTCTGTACAAGATTTCAGATTTCTATCTTTGACGATGGGATCACAGCGTATTTACAAAATAATTTACAAAGATATATAGCAAAATACTCAAAGGGGCCATAACTCTATTTTTAATTTGATTTTTCAAATAATTTTAAAAGCTGATTTCAGATATTTACTAGAAGAGCCTAGTTGAAAGATTTCAGATTCTTAACTCTCAAGATATGACCACGCGTGTTTTGGCAAATTAACAGAGAACATATAGCAAAAAGGGACCATAACTGCGTACATTTTAAACAAATATTTCTGGATTTAATGAGCAGAAATTTTATACCTGTTCTCTACCATACTTTTCAAAATAAAAGCGATCAGAACAAAATTACTCAAGTTTTTCGCGTAAACAGACACACAGACAAGAAGAAAATATACCACTGCACAATATAATTGTGCATGGAATTAAATTACCGTATGAAGGCATACGCACACAGTCATTGTAGACAGGTTCAATGTATTTGAATCATTTTTAATAAGTCAAGTGATGAACTAAAGGCAGCAGAGTCTACTTTGATTGTATTTATCCGAATGATTTAGATGCGTGTTTTGATGATAAATTGAGTCAATTTGCTGCAATCGTAAAAATATTCTATTACGATTTTACCTATATTTTGCATTTACAAAGCTCTTTAAGAGAAAAACAGATATTTAAGACTCCGATCGTATTTAACAATAGGTTTTCTGCATTTTATACAGTGTTTTGAGCCTCCAGAAGTGTTTGTTTCTAAAAAACTAAAAATTCAAAATCTATTAATAGGGGGGAGTGGGTTCTCCTGATTTGCATAACTCATCTTTCAAAAACTGTGGGTCCATTCTCGAACATGTATTCGATACGACCCAAGGTCAGTAACAAGTAAATGTATAACGAATCGTGAACACAGATTTAGTGCAGGAGTCAGGGCTGTTTGTGGCTGGCTGGTAGTGTATGCAACGGGATGACAGCCACAGTGTGTATTTAATCGAACCGACACTGCGGTTTAGCTTTGAGTGTGAATCGGTTAATTTTAAGAAATGTTGTTAGCTTTTTTTTCTGTTTTTTTTTACGTATTCTCTGTCAACGCGCCTTTAAACTCTTTAAAATTATTAAGATTCTGTGACTTCACAAAAATGCACCAAAGCTTTCGAACGCATTTAATACTCTCGGTAATGAATACAATTCCATTTATCTGTATTCATAGACGATGTGCATATAAACTAATAAAAATAGTTAATTCTAAAAGTTGTTCTGAAACTATGATATTCAAAAGGGGGGGACGGGGCATAGCGGCGCGGAGGGGTTCCTTCTTACTTCATAAAGACCAATTCGTTTTCTTTCATGTTTTTATATTCTCCTTTCCGGGCAAGACTTGGTACAGCAGCCACAAGTCTTCGATGAACACAATGAAAATGATCCACATTGTCCAAAAAAGATTATTTCAAAAAGCTTAATATATAATAAAAATATGAATTTTATTTTTCGAACAACCACAGAAAAATGTATACAAAAATCGATAAATATGGCAAATAAACTATTTCATGATAAGTGTAACATAAAAATGTCGGCCTCAACTATCTTTGCAATAAATGTGTAAGTAAAATACCGTGGTCAAACTCGCTTACTAGACTTAGTAAACAGGACTTTACAGCCTACCATATTTAAGTGAATGTACTTGACAAGTGTAATTGTCAAACATAACGACATACAGTAGGGTTAACATAATGAAATTAAGAATGGTTATAAAAATATGAAATTGCAATTGCCATGAGAATACTTGTTCTTAATTTCATGGATATCGTAAATATATTTTCCCCTTTGATATATGTATACCGATTGCTTATTCTATTATTCTGTTATTTTAGCAAATTATTAGCTCGCGTGCTATCGGTTTCGTTTTTTGCCTCAAAAAATGTATCATAGAAGCGTTATTTAATTTTTTTTTAAAAAGGTTTAAAACCGAATAAACTATCTGACGTCACTATTTTGTCATTGTTCTATTTTTATTGTATCGATACATCTCATCAGGGGAAGATAATATATGGAATTGATACCCATTGTTACCATTTGCCTACATTTTAGCATTTTTACCCCATTACCCGCAATTTTCAAATTTTCTATAAGATTTTTTTAAAGGTTTTATCACTTTTTCTACATTTCTTTTCAAAAATCAGTAAATTTAGATATCACATTGTGTGTGAATCAATTAAATTAGGTTTTAATTGTTGCGTCAAGTCATTCACAAATTGACAAGAACATATGTAATATTGACAATTTTTCTTGCGTATTTGGCTTAACAAATTTGAAAGAAAAACCACAGCAACAGATTAATTGACCTTCTTATAACATCGACCATGTAAATGATGCTGTAAGACTTAGTATATTATGACTTCGGAATGAAATCTACATATTTGAATACATGCAATAAATACAAAAAGACAGTATTGATTATATTCGAGCAGCAGTTGATGCTTTAAAATTTTTGATTGCCATTTTTATCAAACAAAACAACACGCCCGGTCAAACAATGTTGTGAATGTTTTCATTGCGGTGTGACACATCCTCTCAGTGCATACAAAATTCGCATATACAAATATAATAAATAAATTATTGATTTACTCATTGAAGCTTTTTGGTAGATTTTCGCATATTCGAGATACAAACTAAATCTCCAACAGATTAACTCGCACACAAATTGACGATTGCATTTTACGACTTTTTCTCCATAATTGTTCTTTACACACAAAAGTGAAAAGAAGAAACGCAGAAATTGTTACCAATGGTATACACTTTTGCGCGGCCGCAAGCGTACAATTATCTGCAGTAACATCCCTTAATACGAGCGAATAAGATAATCAATGTTGCAATTCCTTGATCATTAAACCGTAGATTAGTTCGACTACTTTCTACACTGATTTGAGTTCATATCGATTCCTTCTCGGGAAACTTGTGTTACATGTTAAGGTTAGAATGAAGTAATTAAAAACTGTTAATCGGCACCTTCGACCGAAAAAAAAGGTTAGATGATATTAAGGCTGTTTTAAAACCTTGAAATATTTTTCTATGGTATGCTATTTTTTATGCTGATAAAAAGTGAAGCAGTAGGCACAGACATTTATGGAATATAATTTGCATTGTTACTTCACAGCCAATTTTGACAGGAATAATTTTCCAATGCCAGTTGTAGAAATTGTAGTGGCTTATTTTTTTCAAGTTCTGTAATTTATGTGGCAAGGGTGTAGGTTTAAAATAAAAACCACAAAAAAGCTGCAACTCGTTCCTGAAACCAGGAAATTGAGCCGAGGTTCATTGGATTTCATAGTAAAATACTCTTTTTATAATTACTTGATTGTAACCTATAAGGAACATCAAACATAACTTCTTTTTAAGCACATGTAACATATAGTATATTAGGTTAATAATTATGAATTAACATAATCAAGACTCAAATACTGCTGCGCCGTATAAGGAAGCAAAAGAATATCGAACAGAAAAACAACATTCGGAAATACCCGAGAAAAATTGAAATCAAAACACATTAAAGCCGAAAATCGTTTTGGTAATAAACGACTCCACTTAACTTATCTTTTGAGTTGCGGTGGTGCAAAAAGCTCTTTATACCAACAAACATAAAAAATCAAGATAATGATGCTACTTTACTCAACTGTTAGTTGCAACTTAAAGTTAATGTACAATTATGCTTGCTCTAATTCTTAAATGGCAGTACAACAGTTATGTTTTAAGTAGAATTATTAACAAATTAATTGTTAAACATTATGACGTATGAAGCTTGAGCAGTGCAGTGCGATGTATTCAAGTTATGACCCTTAACTGTTAAACCAGGCCTAGGCAGCGGTCGTTTTTGCCTGAGGAAAAATAGCAAGTATTTATCCTTGTATGTATCTAAACGTTGTATTTGATTTGTGTACAGTAACATTATGTACCCAATATCACTACATTACATTCAACTTCAAGGTATCATTTGATGTAATTAAATATTCTAACAATATTCATTTTCTAGACAACATGCATGTAACAATCTTTCCAGAACAAAACAAGTGTTTAAAAGGATAAATTGATAAATCTATTGGCATAACCTGTACGTTTACAACTACGATTACGAGAAAACACGTAACAAAATTATCCAAAGAACTTACTAACACAAATAATAACTCACAAACAAACAAAAAACAAGTTAAACGAATTATGAAGAACAAATTTAAGTCACACCTTTGTTTTTGATGTGTTTGTATGTTTGGTCATTACATCGATTAGGTGAATTAACATTTTTTTTCGAGAAGTGCTTACATAACTGAAAAATTGAGTTTCACATGGGAGTTCTTGCTTTTTGACATTTCGGCGTTTAACCTTTAGAGAGGGTTTGTACTTCTCTTCTATGGTAGTGCTTTGTTAATTCAACAATATAGATATACTATTTTGCAAATAATATTATTAGATGAAATATTATTTTGTTTCACATTTTGGCAAAACTTAGATAATAATTGCATCTTTGTTTTAGTGAGGGCCTTAACGAAAAGAAAATCAACATAACCTTTGATGATTGCAAGAACAAAGATGTTTTTGCAGCATACAAAACAAGAAAACTATTTAACTTGTATTTAGAGTGACTTTACAAATCTTCGTTTTTCTGGCAAAATAGGGTAACTTAAAAAACAGGCACTACGTGTCGCACATTTTCTCATCAATTGATTTCAATGAAATGAAGTTAAACTTGAGATTCTTATATTTCAGCAAGGTTTTTTGAGGTTTAACGTTTTTTTAAATTAATTCAAGTGTATTAGAATTAACGCATATATGTTTGTTTTTTATCTGAACATCATGACAGAATTAAAAAAAAAAACACTTCGTTTCGATAGATTGTACTTGTTCAAGAATGTGAAATAGGAGATCCTGACATCAGAAGGGCTCTGATAAATTGCAACTTGTCACGCAGTTTTAGTTTCAGCAGGACATTACCACCTCTCACATTGCACGTGCAGTAATTTCCTGGCTGTAAGTTTATTTCCAAGGAAAAGTCATTTCACGAGAAGTGAATGTCTTGTGAACGTTGACAATCCTTGACCCTAGAGAGCACATGGATACGAACATTTCCCAAGAAATGCGCGTTAGATGGTTGATCAAGTTCCAATGAGGGGCAGTTCTTTGCATGCAACCAACAAATTTGCCTTTTAACAAATTCTCAATAAGTGTTGTTATTAATAAAAAAAAAAGTGTGTGTAATTGTTACCAAAAATTACTATCAATTCTTTGTGTACAAATCTTCAAAGAGGTAAAGCAATAAGATTATACTGATTGTGTACTTTTTAAACGAGAACATGTACATTATGCGGTGACCGATTTTGTGATTTGTTATAATTATAATTGTACAGAACTGTTTTCTAAAGTTAAACGCCAAAAAATGTTTTATATTGTGCTGTATTTGTAGCATTCAAAATAATACAGAATCTTGATGGTTTGCAAACGTTTATCGTTCCGCCTGAAATTAACAATAAATTCCTAGACAAGTGCTTAATGAAGTGCTTGTATTTTAAGACGAATATATCTAAATAGTATTGCCGGTACTATAGCCGCTACTATAGCCGCTAGGTAAGCCCGTTCTAGTTATTTGTTCTTCAACAAGATACAAAATAAATAAACTACTGTTCACTTATTTGCGCTGTCCAAACCAATAAAACGCGCCTGGTAGTATACATGATAATTTTACACGTCATATATTTACCTCAGTTACGATGGCATTGTTTTCTGAACACGTCCGGTAGGGCAAATTAGCATATGATTATCGTAATTGGTCAAAGAGGATAAACCAGTCTCTAACAAAGATAACTCTGTTATTGGATATATAGGGTTTCACCACGAGACATAAGTCAATATTGACTCTAAGGAAATGATTTTGAGGATACAAGTTGCCCTTGTATGTGACCAATTTTGTTTAATGTTTTTAGCCAAATGAATATAGGTAGAGCCAATTAACACTTGTAACTAGTTGTGATATTCTACTTACCCGGTTACTTATATTTAAAATATATTACTGATAATTGTCTGAGCAAGAGTGCATCTGTAAAGATTAGTAAGGTAGCAAAGACCAGCATTCGGAAAAAATATTTTTAAAGTTAGTATGCTTTGACCTGAACGTAAACAATAGTGATATATAAATCTTGTTTACTGGTCAAAACAGTATGACTTCAAATATATGCAGGTGACCTAATAATACTTACAATTTCAGACTGATAGGGTTGACGAATACAGCATGTGCTTACTATTCACTTATTACATCAATTAGTGATTTTTCCTTTACTTTATCGAAGAATTGGCAAAGTTACTCCCCCTTTTTTTTTTACAAATATGCTAATATTCTTTGATTGAGCTTATCTTGCAAAACTAAATAGAACTAAATTACCTAAGTTTGTATTTGAAAGACTATAAGCCTGGGCCATGAAGTAGTTGCTGATCATTATTAGGGCGACAATTACCAACACAGCCCGTCAGTAGCGGAAACATCAGTTTGAAAAGCCGTTGCTTAGGCGAAAGTTCTTACTCAAAACTGTGAGTGTGGTTTATTTGTTTTTCTTCAGTGTGAAGTGGACTAAACTATAGTCTAAACGACTTCTTTGATTACAATGAAATACCAATGCATTATTTAGTTAATCATACAAGTGCGTGAAACATATACAAAACGACATTGTTATTTATCAAAAAAGTAACGTCATTGTTAGAATCAAACCACACATCACAAATATACATACACTCATTTCTTACGTCTACAACACGCTGATTTCTTAAAGTTTTCAAAAGGAATGGATCTTTCCAAATTTTTGATACAAAATATAGCGTATAGTCTTTTTTATGAACTAAATAAAGCTTAATAATTACGCCGTTTCTTGCACTTGGGAAACACCATGGCACTTCCATATTTCGATAGACATCAATTCAACCCATTGGAATAAGGTTAAACAGGGCAATTTGTCTCATATCGGATAGAGTACAGTAAACACAGACCCTTGGGAGTTTTTGAACAAAATAGTCGACAGTATTTTTCACACATTTTATGTGACTCCACACATCAGTCGAAGCAGTGTTCTCTTGGTGACAGGAGCCTTGTGGTAAAGCACATTTAAAAAGTACGGTTCAAAACGACCAGGGTTCAAACCTTCCACACTCAAATCGGTTGACTTAATGTTTCTGTCTAAATTTTTTTCAAAGATATGTTTTCATAAATCAAATTATTATATCAACAATTTAAAAACCAAAAACGTTGCAAGGAATTTTTGCTATTTACATACTAAGTTGATTTTATGTTATTTATGTCCTCTCTTAAGTTGATCTGTGCTTGGAACATGAGCTTCAGTCTTACATTTACATGTCAGATACGGCCACTGTCGAGAACCATTGATCATGTATTTGAAGACATATCTTAAATCGTGTTCCGTTAAAGATTACGCTAATCATTGTATGAACAAGTTAAGGGATTCTTTCTTGCTCTAAGTATTTACAACTGGTCATTAAATTCCCATGAAGTGACTGTTCTTTCTCATTTACATACATAAATCCCGATCGTATTGAACGACCACGTTAACACGATATTCGTGCACAAACAGTTTCATCGGTATTTAGGGAAATATCAAAGTACATTCACATTTATGTATTCGCCTGTCAATTTTTCCCTTTTACAGGAAGTCTTTAGAAAAAACATTTTGGTTCTTGTTTATCGGGTGTACAATTAAGAATTCCTTGAATAGAAAATAATGGAAAAATAAAGTTTAATAATAAGCATATTGATTTTTTTTTAATTTGACCTACGACGAAACATAATAGAATCTCGAGCTCGTCTATTATTTGTTTGTTTTCGTTCATGTTATCAACAACATTTTGTCAATAGGCTATAAATAACGTTTTACTATGTTGCATGCCCCATGACAAGAAGGGAGTTTCAATAACAAAAACCTGCTTCCGACCAAACAGTTATTTTAATCAAACTGCTTTGTATTGGTTGTGAAAGTTTTTCCTTTTGATTTATGTTTATGAAACAGAAAAAATTATGATTTTTCCCGGCAACAGCAGGCTTCACGGATAAACAAAATTAAGGTATATATATTTAAACTGCCTCTTATACATGTTGGCATCAAAAAAATCATGAAACATTATATATCAATATTTATTGATGATTATTGAAGACACTTTACAGTACCGAAAATGTTGTCTAGAGTGTAACATAGTCATTATTGGTTATTACTGATATTTCTATTTTAAGACGCATGTTTTCAAACGCACATGGTAATGTGATAACTAGGCCATGTTTCCTTTTGCTTTTTGGTGTTGAAGGAGGAAGTACAGACGCTTTGCCGAAATTTTCTAGTGTAATAGCAAAATTATATTAAGCAGAAACTGTTAATAAATGATGATTTTTGACGACCCCTTAATTGTTTGCAATTATTACTTGCTTCTTATTTTACGTACGCACTTTGAAACATCTTTAAATAATTTCTAACAATATAAAGCAGCGCTAGACATGTGTTATAAGAATTTTTTTATCAAACACATTTTTGTTTGTTGAATAGAAAACAAATTATGCAATGCCTTATTAAGTAAGAGCTCAGCCAGAGATGTGAGCAAAGGACACATTAACATCAAATACTCAATTTGAATTCCAAAGATATCGCTATGGCATGACATTTTACTCTGAAGCTATTGAATCATACTTTTGTAGATACCCTGAGGTTTTTATATGAATCATAATTCTATTTGTCTTGACTAGTAAATTATTTCCACTATATTTATGCCATAACGACAAATCTACCAAAGTTATTAGGCAAATCAACCACGTGCTAGTTACAATTTTCAGCCTTCGAGGGTCATGATTTAAAGCTGTAAATTTGTAAACGGAGACAATGAAAGCTAAAAAATACACTGGAGTAGTATATCAGTTTAATGAGGCCTTGAGGAGATTGTGGTGTTTGTCTTTGGGATTTTTTTTTTAGTTTAATCAGAATGGAGAAGCCAATCCCATAACGACATTTTTTCAAATCCAAAGCACCCGTGAACCCAAATCGCCCAGACCAAAAAAAAAAAAAACACCATTGGTAGACATTTTTGAAAACTGTATGGATGATCTTTGCTTGGCTATTGATCAGCTTACAACATTCATCACCCATTTAATATGCAAAACGCTATCTAAAACATTTTTAGAAGACTCACATATGGGGCGTTTCTCATTTATATTTGAAGTAGCACAGGATGACTACTGGTTGTTGGAAATATATACTAAATAATTAATGAACAAATCTTAAATCCATCAATGGACAAATAAAAACATTTATTTACAAAAAAGATGAGGATATTAACACAAAATAATATTACAAGTATGAACATTATTTTGTATATAAAGCCTTCATCCATACGAAATAGAATTACTTAACATATAAATGGACAAATACAAATAGTGACACCATCAAAATACTTTTATGTAAAAGAAATCTGGTGATGACTATTTACAATAATAAACGACGTTCATGGGACACATTACTATATAACGACATACGGCATTTGACACTTACGAACAACTAAGTATTATGAACAAATTCATCAACAATTTAGTGTAATCCATTATACTTTAATGGTAAACAACACACACACTGAAATATTT
>JAUUEB010370427.1:0-12349 GCA_032362205.1 Clione limacina
AGTCAGTCAATCGCTCATCAAGTAACTCAACCACTGAAAGAGACAATGAAAGGCAAGAAAGACTATATAGTCTCTCATCATCTACATATTTAAATGGAGCCTGCTGTCTGGAAAAAAAACGTTGTTGGTTCGACCCCTGCAATAAAACACATTTTTCAAGGTTAAAAAAATGTATAAAAGTGGTCATCATTATTTGTTGTGATAGTGCTTACTGCTAATACGCAAATATCAGTGATTTCATGTCCTCTAGTCCTATCCGAGACTAGTTCCTGTGTACAACTCAAAATTGCACAGGCAAAATTCAAAAAAAATCTATCAACCCTGAAATACCCTCATAATTGCTTTTTATGTAGAATATAACTATACCTTGTATCTCTTGATCATCACCTCACCTGTCTCCACCTAAGCAAATATCAGTTAGAGCCCAATTTAAGCCACAACAGCCTGTCACTCTCCATGATTCCTG
Organism: Clione limacina; assembly: GCA_032362205.1. Classification (NCBI taxonomy): domain Eukaryota; kingdom Metazoa; phylum Mollusca; class Gastropoda; order Pteropoda; family Clionidae; genus Clione; species Clione limacina. Next base: position 467 of record JAUUEB010370427.1, read on the forward strand.
CTTTTCCACAGCTTGATGGAGATTCAGGTCTCTGGTGTTGTCATGATATGATGCTTGTGGCCTCCTCTACTTCTCTTTCAATCAACCTTGCCCTGCAGCATTAATGGCCATGAGGTCTGTTCTATTGTTTCTGATTGAGTGACCAATATTTTTGAGCTTGCTTTAATTGATATCTGATCATATTTTTTGCTGCACTAACAGTCCTTCTAACACGCTTTTGTCACTCTGAGAAGTCGCCTATTACACCACATTTGCGCTGCAAACATCTTTGAAAATGTACGAGATTTCAGATATCAAGAAAAATAATGCCACAAGTACCAAAGACATCAAAGCTTATGTTTAGGCCTGGCCAAAAAATGGTACAACTTAACTATATCTGGAAAGACCGAGGCATCCCAAATAATTGTGAACATATAATATTATGACTTCTCAAATGCCTAGTCTGGCCAGTTGTTATGTACGTTCATGAAACCTGGACACAAAGGAAGAAGAGAAAAACAAGATACAAGCAGCAGTAATGTAGTTTTAAAGGCAGCTCTAGATCATAGTGTAGTCTCACAGTAAATTAATATAGCAACAAATATACGCCTGCTTAGAAACTTAGATACTGTGCTTCATATCTAGGGTGTGTAAGTTTGCTTTTGTGTATGTGTTTCATCTTGTTTACAAAAGATAAACTCAGTAGATTTTAACCAATTTAAAAAATCTTATTAGTTTACTTTAATACAATTACAATATGGCAACTGTTCAGAAAAACACATACAGCGGGCCAATTCAATCGGTCTGAAGATTATGTGCGTTAGTGTGATTGTATTGTTGTTTACAGTTACACAACATGAACTCCAAAGATTTTTATTCGAATCAAAAATGATTTTATTGTTGTATTTTCACCCAATCTAGTGGATATATACAAAATTTACACAATATGTTATCAGTAGGAGTTGAATAATGATGGCAAAGGGGAAGTTAGGAAAATCTGATGGGACTTTAAACTCCATGAAATTTCCCCTGCTAGGGCAAGCTTTTTAAAGTAAAATAATATTGATCAGAAGTAAATCAGATTAAGAATGCTTTAAATTGGTCTGTGTTGGATTTTTTAAGTATTTGTTAATGCTTTTGGTCTTGGCGCTGAAAAGTGGACTTGGCTTTAGTTGTACCCCTATTGCAGACGCCTGTCTTATTTACAGGACCATCCGCAGCCTTCAAGAACGCATAGAGTCCTTGGCCAATGATTGAGGGATGTCGTTTAATGCTAAGAAGTTATATATTTTTTTAATGTTAACTGTAGTAGATGAAAAGGGTCAACGCAATGCTCATTGACATAAATTGCTAAGGAAGTAAGACACTTTCTGGGGAAGGGGACTTTAAATGGTGAACAAATCTCATTTTCAAAGTTGGCATATTTGCTTTAAGTTCAATTCAAAGCATCAAAATGGTCTGTGGAAATAATTTGATTTAAACTTTTTTCAGGACTCAAAATGTCTTCTTCTTGTCAGAGGAACATCCCGGCATATCTCAAAATGCCTAAGCCTTGCAGAAACAAGGTACGCTTGCAGAAAGATTCTGAGTCAGCCTTGGCAGAATTCACTCAGGTGACGTAATAAAAAGATGCTTATATTTTCCCATTTGCCTGTAATGTATGAGGCTAAATTGATCAACCAAACTCCTTAATTGAGTTACTCGATCAACTAAATTAATAAACCGAGCAGTATTTTTGGTCTATCAGACGGTTTACTGTTTGATTGTGTAGGTGGCGAGTAGACTTTCATCGTACTGTTTTCCCTCAAAGTTTCTTGCTATGATACCCACATAGTATCAATGATAGTTTCAATGCTACAAGGTGCTAGTGGTCAATATGGTGTTTTTGCTTTTGCTCAATATAATCTTCAACTATTTCCATCACCTAATTGCTTGCCTTGCTTGATACTTGTCTCTAGTCTCTGTTATTTTACATATGATTTCAGTTTGTATTTGTATTCCTCTTGTCTAAACTTTGAAATTGTTGAAAGAACTAAAAATCTATCCCAATTTAACAGTTACTCCCCCATCCACCAAAGCCCAGGACACACTTAATGAAAGAAGACTAAAAAGTAAAATAACCTTTTTTAATGAAGCTAGACTCCAAAAAGTTGACATTCCCACTGCAAATCTGAACTTCAAGAGACATACTACATGACTGGGTGCGAGAGAAATTTCTCATTCGTAGATGAACATACATTCTCCTTCTTTCTTTCTACACATAAATTCACTTTTAACAAAATGCTATGGAACAAAGACATTTCCATTAAATCTGATATCGTAATATATAATTTAGATTGATGACTTTAGTAATACCATTTTTCAAGCCCGTTCTGCTCAGTTATTTGCAAAAATCACCAAAGGGTATTTCAAAGTTTTTTTTTAGCAAACATAAAAATAAACGATACTTTTTCACTGACATGAGACAATGATAGATTGTATCACAAGCCTTGAAAACACCTGTGTCATGCTTTTAAACCACAAAGTTGTGATCAAGCTGTTCATTTTCTTGATTTAACTCAACCTTTTCTTTAATTATATTTTGTTATGTGTGATTCCTAAAATACAGAGAGAGTGATATTAAGGTAGTTTTTACTTTGTTTTAACTGATTTTTTGTTAAAAGCAATTCCGTTATAAGCAATTTCATTATAAGTTAATTCACTTTTGTACTATAGATGGAACCATCTACCCACAGATGTTAAGTGTTAAACTATAATTGTATTTACATCCATTATAGCATGCTGAACCTCACAACAGTCAAACCTCTAATTTTCCTTAGAGATCTTTCTCTATTTATAATTTTGTACCAGGTGTCCGGAAAAGAGTGTTACCCATACAACTTTTAATAACTTTTCTGTTTTTGCACCAAATTGCACCAAAATTTAAAGGAAGAAAGATGTATTCATGGCATTTTATAAAACCAAAACGAAAAGCCGTTTTTGTAGCCAACCAGCATAAAAAATATCGAAACACTTCACTCCTGTGCAACGGACTTTTGCAGTAAAGGTGTACTTAGAAACAAAGTCATTTAAGATAACAAGATCACTCTATGTGATGCAGGTTAACATTTCTTTAAAGAATCAGTCCACTGCTGTTGATGTGCCGAGTAAAAGGAGTATTTTACGATGTGTTGCAAAGTGTTCGAAGTGTTGTTCGACAGAAGATCTTTGCAAACGTTCAAAGCTCAGCCAAACCTGCAGTGTCAGCGCGTGTGTGCAAACTTTGTTTTACGGCTGAAATTGTGCATTTCCAAGAAAGGCGGACATCTAGAACATGTTATGTAACTTTTTTGTTAATGTATATTTTGAGATAATTCAAAAATGTGAATAAATGCCATGAATTGAGGAATCACTTATTTCCATGGTTTTGTGTTTGGTATGTAAATAAAAGCATTTTAATGGTACGCTCTTTTCCGGACAGCTAGTATGTAGGGTTCCAAGCGGCGACGACTACTTCAAGTAGTTGTATATGTTAGTCGCCTCAGTCCCAAATAATCTTTTTAAGCGAGTAGAGCGTAAACATTGTGTACAAATTTAGACTTCCTTTTGGAATCTGTGCCTTTATAACATTGAACCAACAACGAAAAAATTAAAACCGTTCACCGACGTTAACTTAGAGAATAATGTCCATTTATAATGTTTATTTTATGCCCAGGCCATATAATATCTGCTTAATAAATAGATGAGTAGATGAACCATCTGCCAACTACATAATAATTTTATATCGCATTGATCAATACACAGCAGATGACCCGATCACATGAAAAAGCATATTATGTAAATACTGAAATATTATTATCAAATGAGAACATAACTTTTTGAGATCGTCTAGCCAATGATAATATTGGCTTAAAAATGTACAAGATAAAACCTGCATACTGTGTCAATACAGACCTGATTATATCGATCATATAGTTCACGTAAGATGATTTTATTTTATGCCCAGGCCATATAATATGTCCTTAATTAATTGATATGTTTGGGATGTACAATATTCTAATAAAACCGATGTTTTTGTTGTGCTTTTTGTAGTTTTTACATCTGCGCGAAAAACAGTGGTACGTTGCTTTGAAGAAGATATATGATCAATATTGCCGCAACATGGGGTCAAACTCTAGTAGAAGATGGCTCCACTGGTATTATTATTACAAACAAGACATTAAATTCCACAATTGTTTCTTAATTTGAAATCCTATTCTGATAGTTATGTATATTTTTTAAAGAAAAAAATCAAAGATGGGATATAGGCATCATTCTGATTCTGGTTCTACACTGAGTTCTCTACCAAAATCATCAATGATCTCATGGTTTTTAGACATGTCTGCAAGTTTCAATCTCAGGCCTTGTAATATATAGAAGTAAAACCTCACTGGACTAAGTCGAATGTTCTATTCTACAAGTTCTAATAGCGAAAATCCATCTTGGCAGGCATATTTCAGGGGAGTATCAAAACAGAAATCCTCAAAACGCGAGTGAAAGATTTCATCAAACGTCTGCAGCCTTCAGTCTTGTTGTTGTTTCGCAGACGATTGCGTCACAAGTTATACAAGTGGACATCGGCCTGTTCAGCGTCATTGGCCATTGTTCTCTTTTCAGACTGAATGGAGTTCATGGTAAAACAGTCATTACTAGATATTGTTTAAAACATTTCTATATTTAGATGCGTTATTTCCCTTACTTGTTATATTGTTCTTTCGGATCCCCCATCGCAATACACCACATTGTTAACCAGACAAATGTCTAAAGGGTTTAATTCGTTTTTCCTCTAAAAAGAGGTTTGGCACGATGTAATTTGATAAAACATCAATAGTTCAAATTATCAATATTTCTCAGTAATTAAAAAAAATGTTTGAAATCAATTTATAATGATGATGTAAAATGTTTCAGTCAACATATGTGATTTGGCTAAAAATCAACACCCGAATATTATTTTCGGAAAACGGTTCGGGTCACTTCGACACAGACACAGAAGAAGTAAACAATCCACTTAGAACCCCCAACGCACTTCACCCTTCTTCTATTGAGTGACCTTTGAAAAAGACAGAATGAAAGAGAAGACCAGTATCGGCATTTTCTAGCGATCCTTAAATTAGGTTATTTGGAAAATCTAATTTCAATGAAAAGGATATGAAGCAATGAATTCATTACGTCCCCAAGTGCTACAAGTGTGTGTTTGTTGGTACAGGAATATCAAATTGTCAAGGTAATCACTATTGATAACGACACCTCAACAGAGGCTGAGGGAGGGAAAATAGAAATGAAAATAAAACAAAATACATTGCAAAGAAGTCTATAAAAAGAAACACACATAGTGATATCATTATGAGCATAATATAAGTCTAATATAATAAAACGTTTATTTAATATGCGTCTTTTCTAAGCTGATAAGCGATTTACATAGCTTTTCTACCAAACGGTGACAATGATAGAAATTGTACAACTTCATATTAAGGATACGAGGCGGGCGCTTGTTTGTTAGAATCTCAAACTATTTTCAGTGTCTTATATAATGTGGCAACTAACACATGGCGTAAGTGTTATATCGGTGAATTTCTTCACAAAAGAAAAATGAGCCGAATCTGGAGTAGCTCGGGTCCATAATATGGTAATCCTTATTATTTTGTCTCCATTCTACATTAAGGCAAATTATGAGCAGAAATGATATTTCAAATAATATATTACTAGTCAGCAACATCAGGGAAGTTGTAGGTTGAGAAAATGAAGATTATGTCGTAGGTACTTTCTTTTTACAAGATCCTAGTTGTGGTTCAACAATAAACAAACAACCATACAAACTAACACAAACTAACATAAACTAACACAAACAAGAAATCACAGTGACATTAATACACTTACTGAAACGTAGTAGTTGAATAAATGATCCCATCAGACGTCATTTCGCGTACATTAGCGTCAGTCATCTCGATATGTCCAAGCCAATCACATTTATTTCCGCCCGAAGATTGCCAGGCAGTCGCTGGAACAAATTGCAACTTGGCCGTATTTCTGTTGGGAATTATGTACTCTAAAGTGGCTTTTATCTAAGAATAGGTTTTGGTTATCTTAGTTCTTAACTCTAGCAAAACAAATAATTATGTGTCAGCATCTACGACTACAGTCTACATTTATTTCTGACCCACTGATGGTGTTCAAGGAAAAGCTATTGAATAAACAACTATGTAACGATATATTTTCTACGGCCTGTTATTGTATACAGTTTCTTCTTGAATTATCTGTCTTTAATGAATAGAATAGAAGATCAGAATTTTTTTTAAATATCGCAAACATAAAAGTTATATGGACGCTTTATGAATAATGCTCCAAGAAACTGTTTGTATTTGTATTCATATTAAAGTATAATTATCATGGATGGGGTCTGCTGCATCAAAGGCCAAAGCATCTTATATTATAATCGCCTTTAAAACGTAGGTACGTCAGAGAAAACCACGACTTCAAAAAAGTCCATTATAATTTTTTTTTAAATGTTTCTAAATACCTAAGGCAAGAACCTTTGGGGGTCTCTGAAGTTTTCATTTGTGCTGCTTGTTAAAAAAATTAAAAAAGCGATAATTTGTAATAATCGACATATCCCACAATGACCCCAATGACTCCATTTCAAAAAAAGAAAGTTCGAACACAGTCCTTTTTTGTTTCACACCAGAATGAACATTTTCCCTGGAAGGTAATTTTCTTCTTCTGCTGTGCTGACTCTCTAGAGGTAGTCTCCGGTGTTAACAACTTCTAAACAAACAATATCTTTTGAAGACAATTTGAGTTTCTCACTGCCACTTTTGAATATTTGTGACGATTAAATTGCAACGAAAGGGAGCATAACGACCACAGAAAGAGGATTACACCTTTTACTTTTTGTACCTGACTTGTGTAGGGTCTCACTTTATTTTAACATGGTCGTAAACGTCGGTTTTGACGATGTGAACCAAAATTGTCGGATATAAGCTAGAATGTTTGGATTCCCGACAAATATGTAACAATGACTAACTAGAACAGGTAGAAATAAAAAGCTACCCTGCTACCACCTTTGAGTAGGCAAAAGTAGATGAAGCAAGTGGGGTGTCCTGGTGAAAGATAGAGAAGAGTAAACTTTGAAAGTGTAATACTATTGTTCAGAATGTATAAATACTACCCAGTTAGGTGTGGATCCCCTTATTTAGTAAGTTGTTAGTGATACTTTACATGGAAATATCAAGAAATGCAATACTCCGATTGAGAATAATGCTACAATGGGCCATTTCTTTTTAAAGAAAACGTGAATTCAAGATTAAGACAACAATGACAAAAGTTACTGTCGTTGTTCGAAATATTATTTAAATACGAATCGTTTACTATATATATATATATGTGTACTGATTGGGTCATTTCAAAGCCTCGATTGGCATGCTATTTACATTCTAACTGACAGCCATCAGACTAAAATCCCAGACAGTTGATGTTATTTTGGAGACACGTGAGAGAAATAAACGGTCGAAAAAAACCCTTGTCTGTGTAAATATAGCTGAATTGAGGCAATATGAGCTGTACTCGCACCAAAGAAGTGGCCGACCAGACCAATCAAGAGTTCTAATTTTAGTCAAGGTGAACAAGTCGCAGCGTTAAGTACTTCCTGGTTGCGTCGTCTGAAATAAAACAAAATATCAATGTAATAGTCTTTCGTATCTGACATTCTTGGTTTAAAAAGGGCGTTCAATTTTTTCTTGTGTAATTAAAAAGTGCTTGCTTAAAAACAAAAATCCTACTTGGACAGCTCTAAATAGCGTAAATTCAGGATGGACGCCATCCATTTTCGGTTTATCTCCACAACTACTTAAGGATCTCAATATATAGCTATAATATACTACTTTTCATACGTTTATTGATACGCAGTTTTTATTTCTGGGGTCAAACTTTGCTTTCAACGTTATTTTATAGGTCAATGTCCTTTGGGGTCAATATGTATATTTGATATTTGTTGCGTTGTTATATTCAAGCTCTAAAGCTAAAATCTTTTACAAAATTTTTTTTTATTTATCTTCCAAAAAATAGTCAAGGTCATCTTGTATTTTCAAGGTCATTCACACGAAACTGTATTTATACGTGATTTAAGGTAGAAATCACATTTGTTTAATTATTTTCCATCAAATTGTAATGATACGACATTTATTAGTGTCAACTTAACAATTCAAGATATAAATACTCCTTAAGCTAGTTAATAATTTTAAACACAAATATGTAGTTTTAATTACAAGCGGCAAACTTTGACTCGGACGTAAGTGTTATACATAAAGTCTATATGACTTTGACCTGCCTGTTTCCTGACCTTGAAACCAAAATTTGACCCAAGAAATGAAAACTTCATATCAATACACGTTTGGAAAGTGGTATCATACAGCTTTATATTGAGATCCTTAGTTATGGTAATAACCGAAAATGGACGGCGGTCTTTTTTAATTTATGCTATAATTAGAGTTGCCCAAGTACGATTTTTGTAAAAACAACGTTTTATCACTCCGGGGACCCTTCTTAACAAGAATAAACACGAAAACAACTTGATCTCTAAAATTGCAAGGTTCATATATAGTTATATTCAATGTTGTGGTCGAGTAGTTCGGTGGACTACTTGAACAGAGTAGAGTAGTCGGATATTTTCAGAGTAGAGTAGAGTAGAGTAGATTAGAGTAGATACTCGACAAAAATCTAAGGGTATCTTCTCGAGTAGTCACTAAAAATAGTAACCATTAAATGAACAAATTCAAAGGTTTAAATTGAAAGATAATTGCATTATTTACATTATCAAAGTAACAAAATTGAAGAAGATGATAAAATAAATGAAACAATTGTGTAAAGAGTAAAATTTATTCTGAAATAATCAAAGTTGAACAAAAATTGATCATAAATAGAACGCAAAATATGTTTATTTATTTCCTAGCTACTCAAAGACTAATCGAGTAGAGTAGTCTTTGAGTAGTGTGGATAGACTACTCGAGAAGAGTAGCACTCCAAAAATTCTGCGATTTCTCGAGTAGCGTAGAAGTAGCGAAAAAACTAATCAATAGGCCTTCTAACTTCGTATTGTCATTGCGTGTGAAACAATGATAAGTGACCTTTGAAATAACCATATCAAGATGACCCCTGGTCTTTGAATCACCATTCATCTGCTACCTGGCATCATTCTATAAGTAGTAGAGGTAGAGGATGAATATAAAATCTTGGCCAACAAAATGAATAAAAGAGGTATCTTATATTTAGTTAAGCAGAGTTTGCGCCATTTTACATTTTCAATTTTGCAATCGGTAAATACCATGCCAGATCTTGCGCTTGAACCACGACTTAAAAACCTTATAGCATAAATGGTTCTAGTACATAGATGTATGTAAGTTCCATGATTTGATGCAGTATTAAATTATTACTAAAGCCTAATGTGTTTGATTCGCGTGAACTCTCATTATTGTGTTCCTTGATAGGAAAGATGTTTCCTACTAAGTACAAGGCTTCCAATCTACCAAAAATATATTTTCAGATCTAGTTCCTGACTGCCCAAACCATACAGCAGGGGGTCAACAAGCATCTTAAGAGAAATCAGGACAAGGGTTATGCCCAAGTTGAAACTTGGGTTTTTTTGGACACCAAACATGCCATTTCCTGCTGTGAAATTTAATTACATTTTTTTTGTGTATAAAATCATAAGATTTGTATCTTAAATTCAAGACTTCTGCTCAAAACCTCTGACTAAATTCCAGGACATTTCAAAAAGTTTAAATGGCAAATTTTAACATTAAGGAGGTTTGGGCAACACATTTTAGGAACATAGATTTCCATATTCGCTCTAACATCAAAAGTTAGTACATAGACGAAGCTTAATGAAGATAGAGGGGAGAACGTATACATGAAGGTAAACAACACAATGATAGATGACGTCACAATTCGTCTGAGACTGATAGGATCATAACTAAATTCCATGCACCATTCAAAGCCAAACAAAAACAGAAGAGATATAAAAAACATATTTCAGGATCACAGTTAGATGGCATGAGGAAGAGAGGAAGACCAATGCGATTTCAACAAGGATGAATCAAAGGATCAAAACATCAATCTATTGAATATTTTTTTCATAATTTGGACATTAAAATATTGAGAATACTTTGTTAATTCATGTGCTGGCAACTAGGCTATTGCAGTTATTGTATGCATTCATTTACCATTTAAATAAATAAAGGATTTTGGTTTATGTAGTTATAGGGATTGAGAAGAAAACTAATGAAAGAATAGTTGTATGTGTAGTTAGTTGCATTGAGAAAAAAAGGAAGGCCAAAATTATCACACCTTTGTTGTTAGATAGATTGGGAAAAAGAGGAATTCCCTGTCCTAAGATTTAGATTGAGAAACAGAGATGTGCCTGAAGTTGTATAGATTGAGAAAAAAGACATAAAAGCATAGCTCTGTATGTGTGTATGTGTTGAAAAAGGGGGTTGTCTGGGGTAATAGATTAATATGTTATAAACAAATGTAAAGATTAAAACTCATTAACGAATAAAGAAATAAAGGAGAGATCATTGAATGGATTCGATACAAAGGACAATGGCAGAAAGAAGATCAGGTTGATTAGTTTAATTAGGAAAGGAAGTTTTATCCAACAAGAAACGAAAGAAAACTGATGGAGGAAGGAAGAAAAAGCATCACAGAATACAGTGAGAGAGGGTATAAAAATAGATAATTATTACAAAAGATCCCTCAGTCCTTTTTATCTTAACACTGATCTCTGCTTTGAAACTTTAAATCCCCGAATTATCCAAAGATGTTAGAACAATATCAACAAGACCAATGCCATTGTCTATTATTGTCACGATTCCAGACCAAAGTATCAGGTCATTAACCTGGGCACAAAGGACATTGCAACATGTTATCTTTATTCTTGATTGTAATATAACATTCTTGATTGTGAATAATTTATTATCGTAGCTGGTTGCGTCTTATCTGTGTCGAAACAAAAAGTCAGTGGAGAGCGAAAAAGAATAAGCAGGGAAGGTAGAGAGGGCAAAGACATAAATAGATTGTGAGAGTGAGACCGGTGTGGACATACTAGAGAGAAAGAAAGAGAAAAGGTGGAGATAACAAGTCGGAGACATGAGATAAAAAAGGTGCCAAATGTCTGGAGGCAAATGACCTAGGTAATAAAAACGATCTTAAAAACATCGTCAAAAAACGAAAACCTATTTCTTTCGCCAATCCATTTATTTGATATGGCCTTGAAAATGTGGAGCATAGCTTTAAGTATGTTAATAAAAGGTGGTCGTCAATTTCCGATCCAGGCTCTTAAGCAGGTCTGAAATTACGATATTAAATTCCAGAGCCCGCTGGGAAATCTAAAAGTAAAGTAAGAAATAAGACATGCTAAGTCTAGTGGATAATACAGCTACACATTAAATAGTACACTGGGCTTTAATGGCAACAGCTGAATTGCGCATTGTCTGTTTACGATGTTGAAGTCTTGTTAAGACCGCATTGACACATTTAAAGAATTTTAAAGGCATGATGTTTTTACATGGGGATTTCAAGACTTTAACTTTAAAAAAAATTCCGCACTTATGAGACTTTTCAAGACTGCGTGGGCACCATATAGTTCTATATAATTTCTTCGAACTGCTGACCAATGGTCAAAGAACCAACATACTCAGAATGGTTGCAAATGAAAGGTGTCGCCGAGACGATTACAGATATGTATTTGTTATTACGGTACGACCATTAGGTCTCGAGTTATGTGGTCCAGCTTGACCACTTTTAGGAACCTTAAAACATCATTATTCACAAGGACTTTCATAAGGTTGTACCTTTTCATATTTCTTTATTTTTCGTTATTTTTGTATTTGTTTG
>JAUUEB010370538.1:0-12349 GCA_032362205.1 Clione limacina
AGAAGAATGTAGAAACAACTCTAACATCACCCTGAACTCATCTAGTGTAAATGAGTTCTGGGAGGTAATAACAGTTTTATGTAGCCCATTCATGACAGAGAAGTTATAACTTCTAAAGCCTCCTCTGCCAATCAGAATGTGGTTGATTGTGAAATTTTTATCACATCCTACACAGATGTTTTTCTTGCTGTGTTAGAAGGAACTGGTGTGTAAAATGAGAGTGTCCTATTTATTTTTAAGCCTGTAAAGGCTACACATTTTTTATTGTGAGTCCAGGTGAGTCATAGGTGTTTTCTTGGTTGGATTTTTGGTTGGATTGATTGCAGTCATTGTATTTTTGATGCTTCCAGTCTTTTTCCCATATGAAAAAGACATATTTTCTTAATGTAAAGACCCTTTTAAAAAGACCAACAGATAAACTGGAAGACTTACCGACTGACTAACATATACTAAATAAGGAAAAGAAAACATTTCTGTTAATAAAAGTCACCATATTCAAAAACTTTACCTGGTCTTGCTCGTGAGTTGACTCGCTACCATCATCTGTTAAACTGGTTTGGCCTGTGCTCTCTAAAAGTGCTTGCTAAACAGCAGGATATAAAAGAAAGAAACTATAGCAAAATTGAAAAAGCATTATATGAATAAGAAATTCCAGTTTAAATATTTGTTTACATTTTCTTGAAAATAGATTTTAACATTTGTCCTCAGTAGCATCCTTATTTAATGATATCTGATTTATACACATGATAAGAAACGTTGGCTTCATGATGCAGTGGTACATGGTTGAAAGTCAAACTAGAAAATGTGCAAGAAAAGGTAAACACAGGACCCATCATGTTACAAGTGATTGTGGTTATAGGACATGCAAAATGTATACATTCATGTACCCAAAATCCTTGGTAGGATCTAGCAAAGCATCTAGTTATATCAGGGCCAGTTGTGCAGTTTTAATTAAAAGAAAGGCAACCAAAAAAACATTTTGTGTGCACATTTAAAAGATCCTCTCTTGTGGTTGGAAATTAAAGAAAGAGCAGCAAAAAAGTCACAATGATACGAAAATAAAAAAAGTGAATAACTCGTGTTGACAGTTGAACAACTTAATCAATAAGTCATCAGATCATTTAAGAAACGTATCAAAAGGTCTCTATTCCAAAAGGAAAAATCTGCTCACCAAAATCTGATTTCTTTCTTCTTTAGGCATGTCCATTGCCATCTGGTAATCAATCCCTGCAGCTATGAAAAATTCAAGAGGGCAAGTTGTGGTATACTTGAGTTTTTTGCGCATTACATAAACAATTCAAGTTTTAGATGGATAACAAACATTATTGTCCAAACGTCAGTGGTAGTTCACCCCTTCCCTGACAAGAAATCAGTGCCAAAATCTTTTGTCTAGAGTCCCTAGCTAGTCAAAAAAGGAAATGGTGCTCACAGTAGGTAATCAGTGAGTTTCCAAAGTTCCTCCCTCTTTTTAGGATATCATAAATTCCTGTAGATAATGCAAGTCTTTTGAAAAAAAATCATAACCAAAGTCATTAGTCGCACTATACTTGGAAAACCAAAGTCTTTCTAAAAAATAAGTGAGTAAAATAAATTTTCCACAAACGGTAGCAGTAAATTTGTTTATATGATGTATGTCATCTTGTTAAGGGGAACTCTTGGAAAAGGTTAGAAAGAGTTTTGTCCCTTACACTAATTTTACTTTGTTCCAAAGAATATGACATCGTTTCAAGGAAGGAGCACTTGACAATCAAAACACAACCTAAAACAGCACTGAAAACAAGGTTATTTATGTTACTTTGTACAATTGTTGTCATCTATTTTTAGTTACTTCAGCAATACAAGTCCAAACCAGAGGTCGCATTATCTTGGAGAGATTGGTTTGAGACACTTTCTTAGCACACAAGTATTCACACTTGTTATTGAAAAGTAGTATCTACAGGAATCTACAATACATAACGTAAGACTGCTTTTTTTTTAAATTTAGTTGTCTAAAACCAATGAAGCTAGAAAACCAAATTGGTATTGAAATGAAGTCAGCAAATTCTTCTTAAATATCTAAAATATATCATTGGCATATTCATAAATATTTTATAGTGTAGGTTTATTGTTTATAACTATAGGTTGAATTTGCAAAGATTAATTAGTCTATGCTGGTACCTAAGCATTAGTCAAATCCCAAGCCTATGATTTGAGCATAATGTTTACCTTCAAAAAGACTCCTCTCTTTGTTATCTTTCCCATTTTCTTGATCATCTTTATCGTCTGTTGCCGCAACATCATTGTTTCCTAAAACCCTCCCTCTTCTGCCAATTCTTGTCATCTGCCAAAAAAATTACATATTATGTTAAAAAAATTACTAAGAAGCACAAACTGTCGACCTCCTTTTAAGCATGCCAGGACAGTGTTATTTTGGCATAGGATATCTGTCATGGTATGATTATTTGGCTCCGGCACACTTACAGAGCTGCCAACTGTGTGTGACCGCTATTTTGTAGAGACATGTCTTTCATACAGGTGAATTCACTTAACAAAATCCCTTTAAACAAATAATCCGTTATTACGAACAAATTAAAATCTACCTTAATATATCCCTTTTTATACCATTAAAATATATTTCTTATATCAAACTACGATTTTTAAAAAATCGCTTATAATGAACAAGAATTAAAGAAATAGTTGAGCAATACCAAGAAAAATTGACCAGTTTGATCATTATTTCGTGAAACACAACAGCTGTTTCCAAGTCTTGTGATGCAAAGATGTAGACACAGATTTATTAGTCTGTTTTTGTCAAGCTATGGCAATGCATGCAGAGATCAGAGGATATACATTGGAGGAAAGAGCGAAATAACTGGCCAATTTCAACATGTTCTCCTGATTTCCGAGTTTTTATAAAACAAAATCAGTTATAACAAACATTTCTTTGTTTCCCAAGCAATTCGTTTTAAGTGAAATCATCTGTAGTAAACATTGTTTTTGGTATGAAAGATTAAGACGACAAAGTATTTCATTGAACTGAACTAAAATGAATTAGAAAACAATTTTAAATTCAGCTAACCTATAATTCTGGTCTTGAAAATGCCTCTTATAAATAAAAACAAAAAAGTCTTGTTTTCCAAATAAACCAAAACAAACAACATGAATGTCAAGGAAACCAACAAAAAGTAAACAGAACAGTTACTTTATGATCACAGCATTTTTATCAATAACTACAGCCAAATTTATCTATAGCGTCCACCAATGATGATAAGTGTGGATGTGACCGCTATGCATAAGTGGTAACTTTACTTTATACACCCTTAGACTACAAGGTCTATAATCTTTCAACTAAGATTATGTCACATAGGTCTTAACATACACTTCAGCCTCATCAAATTAAATGAGGCTGCCGCCTGCCAGCTAACTCCTGATTTCTAGCCATATTTTTGAATGTCAAATACTCAAAGATCTGTGAAGATAACACTTACTTCCAAAGCCACTTAACATTCAAAGGTGACTCTTCAACAACAATGTAACAACCTACTACAAAATGGCATCAGAAAGAAGGGTGTAAGACCAAAGACATTGATTTTTAAGAAAGAGGATTTTACAGCTACTTCTGAAAATTTTGCTTGTTATTTCATTAAAAGTGAGATGTAACTGATTGGTAATGTCAGGGTGAGAAAAAGAGAAACTGAGAACATTGCATTTAAACTTTGTGCATCGTTGTTGTTCCTTTAAAAAAAGACCTACAAAATCCCAGAGGTTTTCTTTTGTATATTTTTTTGAAAGTCTCTAGATTTTAAATTTCTGCTCTGAAAATTTACAAGTTTTTTAATTTTTATGAGTTGAAATTTAATTAGCTTAAAGTAGTTAAAAGTTCAGAAAGATTTGTTTATGTCACTCAACATATGGTTAACATATAGGACAAACAGGCGTGCCACTTAAAAACTAAGGGACTCCACCCATATTCATTTTGAGGAGGGACCAAAACACATCTCACAAGACCGAGTAGCGGAGAATTAAAAAAAAAATTGGTTATAGTGTGAAACATTTTGTTTTGTTTTGGAGACCAAACTAGGTGAAGTCCTACAGTAATAAAATAGATGACTGCCAACATAAAACTTAATCGTCCAATGTTTTGTATGTGCAAGCAATGTTGTAGCAAAGATGGAAAATCTCAGCTAGGGAGGTATATTCCAAAGGGAGTGGCAACCCCTTTTTTTTTCTTTTTGCCTGTTTGGTCTTGCTATTTAATCAGTTATAAGAATATTTCATTAAAGACTTAAAAGATGTCATCAACGAAAGGTATTGGTAAAATAATGTGACAGTTTATTGAACTGCTTCTGAAAAAGTACAACAAAGAAAGTAACATCAAATTTACTTGATTGAAATTGATTAACCTTTCAAAGCAAAAATAATGTAAAACTTAGACAGTTAATTGTATTTCTATAATTTTTCACAAACAAGTACTCATACAGTTAGAACAACAGGCATAAGATACCAACTGCAAATACAATTTTTAGAGAACTCTTGAGAAAAGTCAACCGATACCTGGTCACCATCTTTCAACGTTGCCGGACTACCTGATCTAGGTGGCACACTTAACTCAGTTTTGGAGCCTGTGCGGTCACTTCCATGTTTTGAAGGAGGTAGAGTTCTTTGTCTCGGAGGAGCTGCTTTTGCTTGCATTGCAGGAGCAGCACTAGCTTGTCTTTCTGGAGCTGCACTTACTTGTCTTGCAGGAGGTGGAGCTACACTACTCTTTCTTTTTAACGGAGCAGCATTTGGTAACTTTAAAGGAGCAGGATTTGATACCTTGGGATTAGAGGTACTCGCTCTAGGAGCTGGACTCCTACTTTTCTCTGTCTCCTGTAAGACAGTTTACAAAGGATGCAATCCCTTTTATTCAACACTTCTGTGAACCATCATTACTGATACAAAGAATACTTGACTAGATAAAAACCTGCAAATCATAATGTATAGAGGATATTGTAGAAGATAGTGAAAAGCTATATGAATTTTCATATCGCATACCTTTGTCAAGTAATACAGCTTTCCCTTTGGTTACAGGACATCAGAACTAAAAGCATGTTTATTAGTTTAGACAAATGAGAAATATTCAAGTTTATTCAGATTTAAAAAATATTTTACATAGATAGTCCCTCTTTTTCATCATCACCATCAACATCCATGTTGCACATGGGTTTGACTTTAACATGAAATGAGGGTTCTCCAGGTGTCAATGTCCTGGGAATTTTATATTCCTTGGCTTTCATATTGTCCCCGATGATCTCACACCACAACTTTGGGGGCTGGCTTTCCCTCGTTCCACCAGCAACCACCATGCAGGGCTTGGATTCTTCTGAGCCAGCTGTCTGTCTGCTTTCTTTCAAAGCAACTGAGCCAGTGCAGCCTTCCATGCAGCAAAAGTTCAGTGATTAGGGTTATGCCAATCTTTGCCCTAAGTTCCTTACTTACGCCTTTAAGGAGCAGCAAAACATCTAACAAATCTAAAATCTTTTGAGCTTATCTTTGTCCTCAGCCATGAGAGGGACAGGTTTAAGTCCCGTAGAGCAGGACATTCTGCACATAGGTCTTGTAGATGTCACCCTTCACTTTGAGTGATACTGCCCTTGAACCAAGCAGGGGTAGGAGGTATCTAAATTTCTTCCATCCACAACCTAACTTGCGATTGAGCTGGACTCTGCTCCACAAACTGCATCAAGGATGTCTCCAAGGTAGCAGAACTTCTTCACCTCTTTGATGCTGTTTCCGACAAGGGTCACTTAGGTTGGAATAAAGTGTAAGTTGTCATGTTGCCTGTCACCACAATATCTTGGGAATTTGAAGTCAACCTGATCACTTCAACTCTGAGCCTAGTACATCTACCATGAATCCAGTGATGACAGTTGGGGCATTTAGTTACTGCAAACAATTTTCTGGCAGACACCACATAGGAATTATCCAGACTTGTTCTGAGGTTTCCTTCTGCGTCGAGAGACAATGATTCATTTTTTTTAATTCACTCTTAGCACTTTCTCTTCCATGCTGATTTCCATGCTGTGCACTGTGTGTCTAGGTTCCGGGGACTCTCAGCCATCAACACAAGGTCATCTGCGTAGAGGAGTCCCCATGGTAGCCCATTTCTGAAGTTCTTGGAGAGGGCTTTCATGACGATGATGAACAGAAGAAGGCTCAGAACAGAGCTTTGATGCACCTTGACCTTTTAGTAAAAAAAATCTGGAATTTGATTTCTATCATTCAAGAATTATATTTTCAAGGTAAGAAAGTTACTTTACTTTCCTTTTTCATTGTTTTAAAAGAAAGAAATTTTTGAAAGGCTGAAATTCTGTTTATTGAGGGGACTTTTATATAGTAAATATAGGCCTTTCGGCTCTAGTCACCTTCATCACATCATCACTAGGTTTAAGGTATTCCTTACTACTCTCTGAAGTCCCGGTCAAATACTTTTTGAAGGTGACAAAGGTGAAGGACAGCGCTCTTCTCTTAACTAGAAACTTTTTTTGAGATTGCCAGACTATGAAATGGCTTGTATAGTGCCTTTCCCAGGCATGAACCAATACTCCATCTCAAAAAAATTCTGCAACCACACCAAGGCTTCCTGTCGCTTTTCCATCTTTCATCTTATCCTGGGCAAATGTGAAATCATTTTTGGAGAACTGGGCTCTCTACAGGACTGTTCTTGATCAGGTGTTCTTCATCCCAGTCAAATTCCTCATTTAGCAGTTTTTCATAGTGCTCCCTCTATCATTCGAGTTTGTCTTTTCTCTTAAGATGATTTTTATACAGGGGTCGTAAATGATGTCCTAGTTCTCTGCTTTTATCTGTTTGGCTCTTTTGTTGTTTGCAGCACATGTTGCGCTGTATAAACTGCCCTCTTTGCAGATTTCTTGATCTCTGTGTATTCATCCTTGCAGCAAAGCCCTTGTTTGGTCAGCTTCCAGAGCCGTGTTTTCTCCTTGACAGCAGCATCTACCTCCTAGTTACACCACTTCCTTTCTGTGTGCTTGTCTCTTGCTCCAGCTGCATTCCACCTCTGTGGAGGTTTTCAGATTGCTCCAAGGCTCCTCCATCCTGACTGGGGACACAGTAGAGAGGAGTTGCTAGCTGACTGAATGCAAGATAGCATTGTTCGCTATGTATATTTTTGGTCACTATAATACAGCTTTTTTCATGTTCAAATGTTGTGACTATTTTTACATACGAGTCAGTGCTAGTACACACACTTTAGTTTTCTGACTTATTGGAAACGAAGGCTATTTTTGTTAACACTTAAGAAAAAATATATTCAAAAGCATGTGTGTAGATATTCAGAAATGGGAATAGGCAGACGATAAAATTGACAAATGGTGTTACTTCCTAAAGGTCAATCCACAGTTCTATCAATAATCTTTGTCAATTTTCATTGATTTTATGAAAAACTCACCACTAATGTTCTATATGATCAATTCTAGATTTCAAAGGATACAAGGCTGCAGAAGAAATTTAAAAACCCCCCAGCAATTTCTATGTCTTGGACATGCTCTTAGCACCTGGAAAATGTTGCGGAGACAACAAAAGTGAAATGAGTTTAAATATTGTTTAGCATACAAAGTCCAGGACCCTGAGCCACACATTAATGAAGGAATTACAACAGCCTTGCAGACATTAAGTTTGGTGTCAAAGCTCAGGTTGCGTAAACTCTAGACTCAGGCTTGTAGCCTACCATAGGCAGCACTGGCGCGGGCAGTCTGTGGATAAACCTTGTCTTCAATGGTGGCTGAGTGTGACAGTGAACTGCCAAGGTAGGTGAATTCTATGTAAATACAAATTTTTTACCTTGAGATAACTGGTTAACTGTATGGTTAAACACGCGCCTAAATGTTCGATAACAAAAACAACAAAAACTAAAAGTGTTAAAGACACCAAAATCTTTCCATAATCATACTAACATTGATAAATGCAGGAGGTGTCCGAGATGACCGAGAATCCCAGGATTGCTAGTGACAGAAAATGAAAAGTGCTCCTATAGCACACAGGGTGAAAAATTGAGAGGGCAAGTTGGCCACTTGAGGCCCCTGCAGGGTCCAGGGACCGAGTTCTGCAGAGGGATCAGGGGCAAAACCCTCCCAAAAACTGGAACTTTTGATACATTTTTTGCATCAAAGGAAGCTATTCTGTGTACTTAAATTCACATTAATTCACAATTTAAAAAAAACATACTTTTTTTGAAGCTTTGTACCATCAATCAATGTAGATATATAGACGTTGTATATTTTTCATGTTCCCTAAGAACAAGAAATATATCAATTAAAGAAATTAAGCATTTTAAAGGCGTTACTGTTTCTGTTAATTTTGTATAAGAGAAAGTTTGTGTGTGTGAAATGTAGTTTCTCATAATAATAAAGTGCAGATCTGCCTACTTACACTATTGCAAATTAGTAATATTGTATAGTTATATACACAAAAAATAGTATTAGTTGAATTGGGAATGAGTAGAAAAAAAGAAATCAAATATATTACTATCGCCTTAAAACAACCTTTTTGGGCTGAAAAGACACTGTTTAAGTTGTAGTATTAGTATTCTCATTGATTGATATCTAGGGAATGTGACATCCAAATTTAAATTTGTAATACCAGATGCTTCTTCTTCTTCAAAGGCCCAAAGGATGGTGATCAGAGACCTGACAACGTATATCTTGTGTACATATAGTACCGTGACATATGCTCCTCCCCTACACCTAGACGTATTGGTGAGGTGCTTTCACGCCTACCTGTGGGGTTTTGACAGTCTTTCCCATTCTAGAGCTAGTCATGGTACGGACTCGCGGAACCTGGAATCCTTTTTGGTAAAAGCTCAGTTCTTAGCCAGGGAAGATGTGTTACTTGAAGACAATGAGCCTCTAGCCCAAGCGTTTGGGGGACAACAAAAACACAGCGGGCAACTGATACCCTACAAGACCCTAGAGTTCTATGGCGCTCCTGGCCTGAATTTTTGCTTCACCTGTCTTTTCTTATCAGACTGTGCCTTCCTTCACAGTTTTTTGTTGTGCCTGCCTCAGCTATTTTGTGCACTGTACGTAATGTGCTTTTAGACAATTGTTTCTGCGCTTTTTGTGCGTTCTTGTGCGTTCCTAGCCCTTAGTGCCATTAGATCAGTAGGGGCTTGCAGGTATCGGTTTGCTGCCAAACCTGTGTATTCTACGATTTTATAAAATGAAAGATAAAGTATTTGCAGATTAATAATTGTTGTAGTTTCTTTCTTCTATTTTAAAGTGTATGCATAATGCATATAAGGACCCTGTGTACTTTTTGGGTATTTTGTTAATTTCCATTAACTTAAACCTATTTAAACATTTATGTATTAACATTTACAAGACCCTGTGTACCGTCTGTGTACTCATTGGGAATTTCTCTTATTTCTACGAAATTACAACATATTGACACTTGTATGTATTTATATGCTATTCCTGTAATGTCAGATGCTGATCCTTCTCAATTGCTTCATCTAGGTCTGGGAATGGTTCATGGCTTACTCAGCTGGCTAAATGTCTGGGGCCCTCAGGCCTAGGGCATGCCCCCCCCCCAATTTATGTTAACACTAAGTGGAAATAGGTCAGGGCTCGCAGAATTTTTCCAATCTATACAGTAAGTTGGTGTGCTTATCAATTATCTTAAGATGAGGTTGTGTGCCAAATGTGAGCTTCATATGAACATTAGAAAGATTTTTCTTAAGGGGACATGGGGCTCCATTTTAGGTGCTGGGACTGAAATTATGATACAAAGATGAAGTTGGGCATTGGATTTTTTTGAAGCATAAGTTGTAATACCAGATGCTTCTTCTTCTTCTTCAAAGGCCCGAAGGATGGTGATCAGAGACCTGACAATGTACATCAATTCTCTAAGATATTTTCCCATACATCATATAGTTGGATAATTTGAGCCTTCTGACTTTTTTTTCCAACTTATGATTTTATTAGAGTGCCAAAATAAAATACGCCCCCTAAGTCATGTGTCCCTGGAGGTATCATCAAAGAAATTGTTGTACAGATAAATTACCATAAGGTGAGGTAGTGTGCCAAATGTCAGCTTCATATGAGCATTAGAAGTGGTCTGTACTAAAAATGCCATATCTCGGTTAAATATAATCAAATTTTAAAAAGTTGGATTGAAAAGGAAGATGTTCCTCTTTTTTCTTAATAACATGTGTAACACTAGTTTTCAGATTAACATGTCCCCCCCCCACTGAAATTCGCTGACAATTCCCAGCCCTGTTCATGAGATTTGCTGAAAATTCACTTCCAGATTGATCTTAAGATCACAAAAATTGTCCTTTTTTCGCAAAAAATATTTGTACCAAAAATAACACAAATTTTTGATTTTATACTGACGAGGTGTACCTGCCTAAATTACAGACGATTTGGGTAAAAATTACGCAAAATCGCTTAAACTTGGTCGTCTTAAAGCGTTATGGGTTCAACCCCTGCAATGGGATAACATTTTCACAGTAAAAAGATTTGCTGTCCTGTTCCACATGTTCACCCAGCAGTATATATGGGTACCTGACTTATAGGCTCAGTAAGTTTACTAAGGCTTGTCCCCTTATAGGCAGACTCCTTGTATACGCTGTATGTACATGTGTGTCTCTGTTGAAGCAAATGTCTTTGTAGGTTTACTAAGGTTGATTGATTGATTCCTTGTCTACTCTGAATGTACATGTGTGTATCTGTTCTGCCTGTCTTGGTAATAATCATGTAAAGCGCATTGAGCAGTGATGGAAATGCGCTATATAAAAGTCATACATTATTACATTATTAATGAGTTGATGATACAATAAACTGTGGTTAGGTGATCCATGAACTCATCTAAATGTTGAAACTAATTGCTTACTTTTTCTTCCACTGTCTCCGACGCTTTTCTTTCTAATGGCGGAGGAACGATTGAGGATTTCCTTGAGGTTCTTTTACTTTTGAAGGAAGCACATTTCAATCTAACCATCAAAAGAAATGAATAAAAAAAAAGTGAAGAGGATATGTATAAAAACATATCAAATTTTTAGAAAACAAAAGTACTGTTTAAAAAAGAGAAAGCTACTGTTCCTATACAAATTCCTTGGTAATAACATAAACTTTAGTTATATATTACTTTAAGGCAAAGTTTGGCATAAAATGAATATACACAAAGATTAGGTACTTATGAAAAATACTGTCAATACTCTTATTATACCTACATTTGTTGCACATAAAAATCTGAAATATCAATCATGTTCTTCCAAACCTCAATTACACCTGTTATAAAATAAACAATGGTTTTACATCTTTTCATATTAAAAAACTGCATCCTAGCTTACTCCTTACAATACTGCCTGAAACAATTAATTCTTTCTGTTAAACTGGCTTGAATTTGAATAGTCAAACTTGGTAAAAAAAACAACACCTGTATATAATAATAACCTATCCTAATGACCAGTGGTCTTCATTTCTATATTAGTATATATATTATTATATTTTAACTCTATAATCGATTTCTTTGAACAACCACTTGCCTATGACCCATGATCTGTCCTGTTAATGTCCTTTTAATTTTTGAAGAGGCTTTTTAAGGTTTTAGTTTTTCTTACTCTTTCAAGTTGGGATACAAAGTTTGAATAAATCAATTATTTGCAATATTTATACTGGTGACAAAATTCATAACGGGCCATCTTTAAAAAAAATTGAAATGTGACCAATCTAGGAATAAATGTTGTACTTGAAGTTGAAAAATACTTGTCTCTGATGGTTGTGGTTGTACTATCTACAAGTACTTGTTGTTTCAAATTAACACTTTGTTGTATTCAGCAATATTATGTTTCAAAGCTTTAAATTAACACAATGCTTTTATATTGAAAAATAACTTTTCAATACTGAGGGACAAAGTGTTACTTTTCTGATTAAAATGTTGACTATGTTCCAATGGGCAGTTCTAGAAATGTAAAACATGGAGATCATTGTTAGAAGTGGTGTCCTTTAAGCATTCTGTCATATTTTTGATCGACTAAAAGTAACATTTAAGTATGAACATTTTCTAGGATTTAGGAGAAAGAGTTGGTACAAAAAACCTGGCTTGCTTTTACAATTTCATAATAGTTGTAATTATTCACCTATGAGATACTGTAAAAACCCGAAGATAATGCTATCGCACAGTTACTGCGACACCCAACTTTGTGAGCCTAAAAAGTGCCTCACACTGATTCTTCAAAGATACTGCGACCTCTAATCTGGACATTCATAAAAAGTTAGGAAACCTATTTGACAACATTAAATAAGGCCAATAAATAGGGTTTGACTACGGGTGATTATATGAAATAGTCGAAAAACAGGAGTCTTTA
>JAUUEB010370649.1:0-12349 GCA_032362205.1 Clione limacina
AAGCCCCGAGTAAAGTAGCGGCTCAGCCGACGGGAGTATTACTCCCGCTACTCTGCCCCGAGTAATTCCGATCACTGCATGTTTTACCCCATGCAATTCGTCTTCCGGACGCACATAATACTCGGGCCGCACCGTTAATGAACACAATTTTCACTAAATAGACGATATTAACACCAGCTGATAAAAATAGTTAATTAGAATACAGGTTGTTTTCAAACTACCGAGCTAGATTTGGTACTTCAGCGACAAGTCGAACATATAATGCTTGTACGACTCTGCTATGTACACCATTCTGTGATATCCATGCGGGCGCGTATCCATGGGTAGGGGAGGATTTATAAACTTTGTCGATCCAAAATGCTCTAGATTTACACCACTTACAACTCATAAAAAATCGAAGCTGAGGTTGACCCCTTTTCAAAATTTTGGCTACGCACCTGCATCCGTTTCTGTATTAAAGCACCCAAATCGTGGAGACATTAAAACGTCAGCCAAGCTATTTTGGAGTAACGCTTACACTATGCACCAACTGCGATACATCTGAGTTGTTTGCAATCTCGATGATATCGACTGAACCGATCTTTATGTGTTGAATCGATTCAGTGGTCGATCTGATAAATCGTTTTATAGTATCTTAATATTAGTAGAAGAAAAACTTAGATTTTTTTTGGTCAGATCTGAACATAGCAAGCGCTGTAAAGAACCGGAAACACGTTTTTTAATATCCATACTGTCAAGGTCGGCATGGATTTACCTCCAGCTGGCATCAAAATATGACAATTGGTCTGAGTGTGATCGGTCGTGGATCGGTCGTTTTGAATATAAATTAATGTAAAAACATATCGGTTGTGAACTAGACGTCAACTGATTCAAGCAAAACGAGTGATCGGAAAACAAGAACCATATCGAGCGTTGGATTGATCTGTTCATTTTATTCTGAATTGATTTGACTTCAATTCTAATAAGTAGAAATAAGCTATTGGCTTGAGTACAGCACCAACATATTTAAGACATATTTTGATATATTTTTTGATAGATTTGCGACATGTTCAGGGTATGATTCAATTAATTTCAAGGCCAATATTAATTCAATAGGATTATTTTTGAAAATTGGGTCCAAAGTTGCCCTTGATGTTAGAATGTCACTCTTTTTACTACTGACATGTTATGCATTTAAGTGTTTAAATTGTGTGCTAATTCTTAATTATAAATGAATTAGGATTGTACTGTCACTGGCGCTAAAGCCCATACAAGAAAAGAAAATAAGGGCATATACTCATTATTTATCAAACCAATTTTTACAAACAAAATATTCATTCTGTTTGTCTTTTAACGTCAATTAAATTAAAGAGTAGTGGAGCTATGTTTGCATGAAAACTCTAAGGATCTGGATAGGCTCTTATCTATGATTTCGAAATAGCGAGCACATTCAAAATGTATTTTAAATAATGCCAATGCGACGATTTTTTGCACTTTCCCCAGAAAACATCCTACCAGAGTGTAACAATAAAAAAAAGTATAAACAACTTTCAACCTTACTTGTCGTATAGCTGAAAATCCCCCTAACTACATTGGCAATACATTCAAACATCTAAATGTTTATGATTCAACGTTGATTAGAGTGAATTACTGCGATATATTATTTAGATCCGCCCATCTGGATCAGACGAACTATTTTTGGGACTTCTTCCCGTCTTCAATGATCAGGTGTGAATGAAGTTAAGTTTCCGCTTCCTGTTCCTTTTTTCCCACCAAGCCGTGACCAATTCCAATTGGCTGCTATCTATAATGTACTGGAACCTGGTGGCTAACGTGTCCATATTGCAATGGTTTCTCACACGTGAGCCACTAGCCTACAGTAAATTATAGATAGCAACCAGTTTAATTAGAATTCAAAGAATTAATCACCGTTCGGGTTAATTCTCCGTATTTGCTAATTACAGAGCAGCGAGATTATAACCGGAGAGACCTGTGCTACTTTTTAACTTTTTTAACTACTTTCATAATGACAAAAAAAATCTCAGTTAATTTCTTACTTACCTGGAGAAAAAAAAGTCATCTATGATATTTATACACACCCTCCTGGCATTGGAGGTTTAAGTATTGCACTAGATATCTATACGCATCGGTATATATGAATGCAAAAATATCATAAGAAAACTTCATACTACGTTTCCACTTTATGTGCAATATCCAATAGACTAGAGGTGAACGGAAATGTTCCATGATGTATTCATATGAAATGAACACATTTGGCGATGGAGAACAACATTTTTTCTAGAGGGTGGTTACTAACTTTTTGCGGAGAACGTGTCATTAGAGTTTGTTTGTTTCTTTTAGAAGACCGCAGGAACGTATCTAGAATTTTAAAAGCGCGAATACTGAGAACGTGAAGTTTGTATTTATGGGAAGGGGTATCCCTTTTTAATGTCATACTTTAATGGTTAACTTGTTAAAATCTCAACCAAGTGCACCTTAAAAAAACGACGATATTTTCGTTTCGCCTATACATGTATCTTCCCATTTAAATATATTTGCCCCTGCTTTCTACCAAAAGAAGTAAACACAAATGTCAGTAGTCTCCGTGCGAAAAGTTTTAAGACAACACCATGGAATTACAATGTCCAGATTATAGAATACTTTTTTTTATCCAGGACCTAGAACGCACATTGTATATGAATGCACTTTTGCGAATGTTCCGTTTACCGTTTACGTGTTCATTATAAGTGCTTTCCTTGATGTCCACTTATTCAGTAAGATGGCGATTTGCAATATTCAATAAATGAATGTAGGAAAAACGAAATACATTCATAAGCTCTCAAATAGTTGCATTTTCATGAATTCTTTGATTCAAAGTACCCCTTTGGTATGTTTGTAATCCTATGTTCAAACTACCGCTAAATCCATACAAGAACGTTTGAGGAAATCGTCACGCAAGCAAGCACACATACAATTCAGTGTATATTGTTATAAAATAAATATAGTTTTGTAAATTCTCCACCAAAAGAGTCTCGATCGGCAAAGCCGAGAGAAAGATATACAGAGTTGGTACTAACCTGAGGCCGACCAGGTTTCAATGCACCAGGCAGATCGTCAGGCCCTTGAATAATGTTTCTCCAATCTTTTTCCCTCCATATTTTTGTTTCTGACCGATGACCTCGCTGCGCATTGTTTTTGTTGTTGTTGTTGTCGATTTTTGCTTCCGTGTTGTTCCCGGTTTCGTCAGAGCGTTTGTTCACCCCTCCCCCTTTTCCCTTTCTGATTAATTGTTAAGTGATGCCAACTTTGAGGAGTCTATGTTTCCTCATATGTGGGCATTAATACATGAGTTCGGTGCGTTTGTTCAGGAGAGGCTCCTTGCTCTTCAGTATTTCAAGCTTTTCTGAGAGGCAGACTATAGGGGCTATATGTCAACAACAAAATTCAAAGATTCTAAGAGAAGAAAGAAGAATTCAACTGAACCCACTTAAAAGAAAGAAAGTCTATGGACGAATGTTTTTTTTTATCAATTTAGTTACACTTAAACTCTTATAGTTATTTGTATATGTTAACTTTTCCGTTATAATTTGTGTTTTGTTAAGCACTGATGAGGTCCTAGTGGCAAAACCTGTCTGCTTCACTTGTATTCACATGTTAGATATTTTGTGTTTTGTATCTTTAAAAAATAAGTTTTGAATTGTATTTGTGAGAATAAAAGTTGAAAAGTTTATATATTGTTGGTCAAATTTTTTACAGGGTTTTAGAATAAATCAAGTAACCTTATCACGAAAAAGATCCGCTGTTTTAACAGCTATAATTTCAATAAAGTAAAAATACGTAGTTTATCTTTTGACCATGTAATCTGAAACATTGACACCTACCTACAGTGTTACTGAGTCACAGCGTGTACGACGCAGTTACCGATTTTCGACTATATTCGGGATTTCAGTAACAACGGTTAGAAACCGCGTCGAGATTATCAGGCGTGAAACGAACTCCCAGGGGATTGGTTTTAAATGTTGAGAATCTAAAAGAACGCTTGGCCACTGATGACCAGATAGGCGTACAATTTCACGGGGTCACGAATTTCCAAAGGCGAGGCAGTTATGACGTCACAACAATGTAGGCGATAAATAAGGATTGAAGTTGATCCTATCATGAGAAAAGATTAACTTTGTTCACGCCATTTACTTTAAGGTGATTTCATATCTATCAGTCTACCAGTCTTGATTATGTTCAGTATTTAGATAACAATAGTACACGTATGCGCTTCATCTGGCACTTTTGTCATTGATAGGAAAAGAAAAACAATATAGGATGCCATCCCACTGCCTTCCAGACAGACATCGTGATTAGATAATGTGTGAAGCCAAGCCTGATGTCTCGTCTGGTAGGTAATCTGGATATAATTCAGTTTAATAAAACAATTTTACAATCTATTTATCTTGCTTCACTGCATTGTTTCACTAAAGCATCATTTTCAAAAAGCGTTGATTTACAAAAAAGGCCAGTTATAATAGTCAACATAAGACGATCCGACGAATTGAGGGCGCGGAGCGCATCAACGGCCTGAAGTTCTAATGTCCTTATAATATCTTGATATTCCCGGTTTAAAGTATAAATTTGCGAACTAGACTTCTAAATTCTTTGCGTATTCATAATAATAAATAGTGCAGTTTAAAACCTTACATAACATTACCCTCTAACAACATTTGTGAGGGTGTGTCGCTGTTTTAAAAAATATTTCCTGCAAGGTTAAACGAGGTCAATCAAGGTCACAAACTGCCATATTTAACACTTTAAAAAATAGTTTCTTAATACGACTTTGTCATAAAACTCATCTTATTTATACATATTTTGGAATTCATGCCTTTGCGCCATTTGTGAGAATGTTTTGCCTTTTTCTTCATAATTGATTTCTACACAATTTGATTCCAGCAAAGTCACTTAAGTCTATTAAGCCACACCAATTTTTGAACAACTCTAACTCAGTTTATTCTTGACTGAAACTTCAGTCAAAACCGCTATAACTGGGCCCACGTAGCTGGATTTATGCTTACTCAAAATAAAAATAAACTAACCCCTTTTCCCCCCTCTCTTTATGTCTGCAAAACACGTCACCCTTAACCCGACAGAAAAATCGTCTTCTCAGACTTTAACCGTACAAATTGTGACCGAGAGAAAGTGCCATTGTTAAACTTAATCATTTTCTGTTTGATTAATTGTATTGTTGTTGTTGATTTGTTGTTATTGTTGGTTTCGCTG
Source organism: Clione limacina (assembly GCA_032362205.1). Taxonomy (NCBI): domain Eukaryota; kingdom Metazoa; phylum Mollusca; class Gastropoda; order Pteropoda; family Clionidae; genus Clione; species Clione limacina. The sequence continues at coordinate 5,245 of JAUUEB010370649.1, forward strand.
TCGTCATCGTCTTTCTTTATTTGTAATTTCGCTTTCATCATTATTTTTAAACCACATTTTATTCAAGCCCGACAAAATCCTTCTTACACAATTCTGTTTAAGTAAGTTTAAGTATCATGTTTTTCAATCAGCTGATTTTGAAAACATATTCAACCTTGGGTAATGCTAATCACTTCCCAATCAAGTAAAGAGTGATTCTGGGACCTTTTTGTTTAAACACTTAAGGCAAAGACAACGAAATGTATTGAAGTGTAAAGGAACCGACAATGCTAAAGGCCAGTTTATGATCGTTCAGATCCCATGACAAATATCCCTGACGTGATTGCCAAGGATTTATAATAAAAGGCACAGCCATCGGCGTCTTAAATGTTCTGAATTATTAATGTTGATTTTACCATTTAGTAGATTGAAGGGCATAGTCCACACGGACAGGGGATACCAGTCATGTGGGATTCTGGCAAATTCAGGCAAAAAATCAAGAAATTAGGGCGAAAAATGAACAATAATCATTTCTACCACTTATACTATAGTAACAAATAACAAAGATACGAAAAAAGGCAATAATTTTTTTTAAAGATTGAAAGAAGAAACCTGAATCTTTGAAATGCTTCTAAAATATACAATTTTAAATTAGTTATTCTTAAGGCACCAACAAATCAGTATTAACCCTAAAATAGAATCATGAATTTAAACATATAAATCTGCGAGGTCCACGAGAGCAAGCGGGCATTAGATGTAATCGTATTCAAGCCAATTCATAAGGTAATGTTTACTTGTACTAAGAAGAGAAGGTCAACTTCAAAATAAACATCGGAATCGTGAATCGTCTTTGAAAAATCCGTTAAAGTCAAGAACTTTTGATTTTCTTTTTAGTTAAAGAACAAAAAAATTGAAGGGTTTCACATTTTTTTGGGTGAAATTGACTTTTCTATAGCACACAAAAACATTTGCTGTAAATTGGGTCTATTCTAAAACTCTCAATAGTCACAAATTAATAAGGTCGATTATCGGGGTCGGGCGTGTAGCTGAATGGTTCCGAAAGCCGCACTTTTAATGGCATAAGTGAAAGCTTAGATGATTCGTTTTTTAACTCTTGGTAGCACTTTTCATTTGTTTGAAAAAGTTTAGGTACATTACCCCAATTAATTGTTAACAAAATATGTACAATAATAAGCTTGCTTTCAAAGCTTCCTGTGTGTATCAAAAACTTCACTAAAGACCGCTAGTCTTCATTAACTAAATTAGCTTTTTGTTCTACATTTGACATATGACGACCACTTTCATATAACGACCATTTTCATATAACAACCACTTTCCAAATGATAATTGATTGTATGGTAATAATCGTCAATATGATGAAAGCTTTGATTTGCACTTGATTCTTACAACGAAAGAGAGATATCTGAATTTAAGTTATCATACAGATGTAACACTATTGTTCTAACAATATCTTGTGTCTCTCTTTTAAGTTGTGTAAATAAATTTTGGTAATTTACTAAACTTCATACATCACTACGACTGACCTTCTTTTATAATAAAGATTGAAATACTTAACGTTTTATAATGTTGGTGATGTCTGCATTGTATCCTAGAAACCGAAAGGATCATCGTAACACAGTGTATCACCTTAAGGTGGATAACATTCATATTTCATAAATTAATTAAGAGTTCGGGTAGGAAGAAAAAAATCCGACCTTGAACTTAAGATTCGGGCGATATATCCCCCCCTCCCCGTCAGATTTGAGCCCCTAACGCCTATTACTCGCGTAAAGTCTTCGAGAATGGGACGGGATGCAAAGCAGCTTTGGGGAGCATCACGAACTTTTGGAGGAAATATGTGAATGGACACACATTTATATCTCTGCTGAATGGGTCCCACAGAGCATAGAGGACAAATATCTCTAAAAATGTAACCATATAAACTAAATCTACATCCTACTATTTTCCATCCGTTTCTTTGTTTGTATAGTTGACAAATCAGCTGTATGTATGTCTCCTAGCAAATCAATACATAATACATAGTGAGATCCTCACTAAAAAAAAAGTGCCAGTTATTAAAGAAAAACTCACCTAGAGTCACTAAAATGGTTCTATTGGATATGTTTTGCATTCATTAATTGTACACATTTGTAAAGAGACGACCAGTTTAACATTTGTTTGGATATCATTTAGATCAATATGGACTCATAACCCAGGAACTAATGGAAATTGTTATCGACTCGGCACATCTTTCATTTGCGATCATTCTCGGTCCCTGCTGATGACTTTGATTTTTGATATTTGGTCAGTAAGCGGTCAGAAAGTGGAATTGATTTGGTTGATCGCGAACTTCTGTTCTATACCCCCTAAGGATAATTAAAACCCATGTCCGGTAGAATCATAGGAGTGATAAGTAACCTTTTATTCGCTCTAAGATGTAGCTTAATCGCTTGGTTAGAAAATACGTTTTCAGCATGATGATTGTTTCGTTTGTTCGCTTATATCTTAGTCTAAGTCAACTTCCGTGTTGAGCATGAGAATGTTTGCCACTGTCATCAAATTATTAAACTTCTCGGTGATTCTTATAACAGGGTCGAAGCAATACCAGGTACGAAGTCTATTTTCTCTCTATTGGTTGAGGCAAAAAAAACGCTGCTGTATGTCAACAACTATATTATAAACTTAAACGAAATTGCTAAAGTTAGTATCTGCATCATATTGTACGTGAGCCGACAATATTTCAATACAATATCTGTACAATTACGAATTGGATGTCTTCATAAAAAACACATTGGAAATCAACTTGTCTAACGTAAACGAAAACCATTTTAAATGAATATCAAGAAGAAGTTCAGTTAGTAAGAGCGTCGGTCTATCACCAAGAACACGGTTGGTTCGATCTCTCGGCTCCACCATATTTTTTGTTTAAAATAAACCCCTCTGCGACTTCGTCTAACGAAGAAAAGAGTAGCTCCCCTATTAAGCTTAAGCGGAAGTAAAAGTGCGTGAAAAGCAAAAACTAACTTCTAAATTATGCGTTATCCCTAGTCCAATTAGGACTCTAGCTCCTGATCTGTGTTGTCACTTGAATTTGAAAGTGAGTTTATTTGTCTTTTGAAGTTAGTTACTCATTACCGCACACTGTAAACTCAATATCAATTCAGAATCATCCATACGTTCAGAAAGTATTCAAGAAAAACTCTAACGCAAATTATTTATCGATAGTTATCAATCAATGCGAAGAACGAATCCGCAATCAGAATTACTCTAGGATCGAGTCTTGCAGCAGCGTGCAATATTCGGAAGTGGCAAACTCTGTTCAGTAACAATGTACACCATACAAAAGGAACAAAGCATTTTCCGATTAAGTCCATGATCTTATTATCAAAGCAAATGAAATATTGCAAACACTTAAGTACCTACATTTTTTCAAATGCAAATATATATATATATATATACTAGAATTTCGGGTCACTAAACGCTCCCTAAATTCGTCGACTTGGTCGTTACGCTCCCTCGACTTGCAGTTTTATCATCACATATATTCAAAAGTGGCAGTGAAAAAACTCAAAAGTTTAAAACATCCGGTACAAAGAACAGTCTATACTGTTAATAGACTCCTCTAAGAATCAGGTCAGCAGAAGAAGAATAAGGAGGAAGTGTCCAAAGACCAATAATCCCATAAGATTTTAAACGCATAATTGATACCCCCGCAAAGTCTTCGAGCCAAAATACTCTCCTCTTGAATGAAACCCCGATTCAAAACCCTTACGCGTTCCACCCTTGGTGTAAGAACTTCGCTCACGTAGAAAATAACGGGAATAAGTCTTTTCGCACAGGTTTTTAGTTATCAGTTGACTCTTAATCTAAAGTTGCTTGCATATTGAATTGCGTTCGTTCAAGAATCATATTCTTTACACTGGCGTGAATCAAATGTGATGCCATTTTGAACATCAATGTCTAAAATTATATCATCCGGGCTTTAAATGTACATTCAACATATTTGGTGTGAATCAAAAGTAATACAGTATTGAACATCCGTTTTAAATTGGGGTATTTCGCTTGGGCAGTATATTCTCAAGTAAATAATTTCATACGAATATCGTTTATAATTATTCTAACAAACAGCACAAATGAAAACTGCAGAGACCCCCAAAGGGCATCTGCTGAGCTATTTAGAGACCTTATATAAATAAGTATGGGATTTTTTGAAGTAGCTACTCAATTATTAGTATGAAATTCTCAAATGACCCCTAGACGAACGTCTTAAAGGCAAATATCAAATAGGATAAATAGGCATAGAACGGAAGGAACAATATTCTGGAACTCCATGACGTCACTTTTTGTTATTGCTTTGTTTTCTATGTTAGAAATTGTAAAGCTCAACTGCACCAGGGGCAGATAATACAATAGAAATCCTTTCCATTAGACGTTCAAGAGGTGGTAAGTTACGCACCCACAAGCTGCTAGGACAATTAGAAATCTAAAAATTAAACAATATTGCACGTGTTTAATTACATTCAGCTTTTTCTGTCTCCACACGCTCGATCCCAATGATATCTTGTCATGATTTAACAGACAATAGCTTTCAATGTAAAAACACTGTAGGCGATAACTTACAGTTCGTTACCTTGGCAACTGTCTCTATGAAATTCATTTAGGAAGAGTGCATTGAACTCATTTGTCCGGACTCTTCCCTGTCGCATGTAGAAATTAATTTGTGGGCGAATTTCAAGTGTTTTCAGCGTTGCCATTCGCATTTTTAATCCAAAAACACTAAAACGTAAAACTCCTCCAGCAGAATCAGTAATTTGTTTGTCGATCACGTTAATGCCTTTGCAGCACAAAATTTGCTTAGGCCGGATAAAATAAAACAATAGATTCTCATAACTTTTTTCTGGAAAATCCAATGCGCATTTTTTTTTCGACCTGAAACACTCCTCTCCTGTCTCCTTCCCAGTGGCTAACTTTTAACAGCTAAAAACGCGTAGCAAACTTTATAAGTCAATTCGTGAACCCGTTAACACCCTATTTGTCTATGGCCAGGCCCTCCGAGGGAAATTTTGAAAAAATATGTTAAAAAGCCATTTTTAGTCTTTTAAAATGTGAAACTCATTAAAAAAAACATGCCATTGCAAAAAAATGATGATAATCTATTGATTTTCGTTATCTGGCCTTATCGAAAGATTCCACCTCCATCTGCCAGATGTTTGATAATAAAGATATATGAATTCGGTGATCTCTAATTTATATTGCTATTGTTCAAAATTATCCAACACAGAATATCAGGCCAAGGACAATAAATGTACACATATAATCACTCACTGACGTTGAAGTTGAAAACAGTTGTTTGTAGTTTTGCTTGTTTTGTTCGATTACTTCTACTTATATTAGCTTGAACGAAGTAATTTTACATTGCATAAGTAAACCTGCTTTACACCCTCATGCTTTATGTTTACTGCTGTTAGTGCTTCCTTCGCCAAAACGGCGGCTACTATCAGAATGAAGATTGTACTCTAATATCAAGAATGCTAAGGCGATACTTGAGAAGTACCATCTGTGATAAGTGAGTTTGTTATTCAAACTTATCTAGTTGTTGAGTCTCAGATATGCCCAGGTCAAATCCAATACTTTTATGAGTTGCGAAATGTGCTAAACAATAACACTTTCTAAGAAAAATGTCGCGCACGCACACGCACGTGCAAGCACACATAGACAGACACAAACGTACAAACAAGGAGTAAAAAGTTGTAAATGAACACATGATATTTCTAATTCAGTAATGTTTATTGAGGTCATCACACGTAGCAGACGTGACAATTTAGGGAATTATGGGATTGATGATGTCAAAACATCATATGACCTCAATATTCTCGAGGTTATCCAAAGGTTACACCATTGACTGTCTACGTAAGCTGTGCACACTTTGTACAAATATTGTAAATATATTTTTAAAAAAATGTATCTCCCTTTCTTTTTTGAATGAATCATTAATAGAAGTACCACGCAAGTCACGATTCAAGCTTTTATAATTTGTTTTTATATGTGTCAAAATTAAAGGTCAGGCATTAAAACTTTTTTTTCTATAAGATACCTGAAGCATTCATAATGTGGTACTCGCAATGTTAAACATACGATAGATCACTAAGTCGAAATATCAAATGATAGAATCTTCGACAATTTTTTTTACATTTGTCAGCAAATATTTGAATTATCTTATCATTGGGTAATACGATAAACTATGTTGTCGAATAATCTCAAGTGGTCTTATCAACTACTAGAGATGACATACTAAACAATGACATAAACGATGACATTAACGATGAAAATATCATCATGGTATTATTACATGACATAAGCAACATTATAGACATAATAATCATGATAATGATGACGATGATGCTAAGGCTCTTGTTATTGTTTGTGTTTAATCACAACCTCAGCTTTTACCCACACGGATAAACTATAACAAGATACCAGACCCTGCTGCGAGGAAAAAAATAAAATATAAGGAGTGATTATTTGTACAATGATGTCCTCGTGGTGACAACGTCATTTTTTCAAGTTTATCAATGATTTAAATCAAAAAATTACCATTGGAAACTATGAAAAACGGACTGGGAAAAACAACAATTTGCCACGAAAATATTAAAAACGTATACAATGTTTTCGAAACATTGGTGCTAGTTTTAATTGGTGCAAAAGATAGATGAAATACATTATGAAAAACATGAACATTGCTCGTATGATGCCATTTGGAATGATACGGTATATTATTGTCGTTATGTACAGATTCACATCTTAGTTTAACTGTACAGATACGGTTCAACTCAAGCTATCGTTTTACTTATCAATATATATTTTGTTTGAAGAAAAAGAAAACTAGAATAGCCTGGTTAGGGTTAGTGCTAGTGTAAGATGTCTAGATAGTGGGTAAAAGTTCTCTGAAGGTACGTCTTTCGAGTAAAAGGCCAACAAAACTAATTATATGGAAAACTACAGCCATGTGATCTAAACAATTTTAAAAAAAAGAGAGAGGAAAGGAGAAAATGGAAGAGAGAGAGAGAGAGAGAGAGAGAGAGAGAGAGAGAGAGAGAGAGAGAGAGAGAGAGAGAGAGAGAGAGAG
>JAUUEB010370760.1:0-12349 GCA_032362205.1 Clione limacina
CCCGGCGTGTTAAGAGAAATACCTCATTACACCCAGAGACAATTGACGAGGGGAATCCAATAGATGTCCCTGGTGGTTATTGGTATACCCCGGCAATGTTCTGTCTCAAAGCCCCATCAAGCTGTGTTAACATCTGATCGTTCAAATATTAGCACTAAATCTATGGATTATGTAATGAAAGCCTTTTGATGTACATAATACACATGCGCTTTATATGCACTGTAAGGCAGGTCACGATAAGTCACAAAAACTGTCAAATATGACGTTCACTATACATGTTCAATTACTCAATGACAAACTAACGGGAAAACAACAGAACAACGGCAATTAAAATACTGAGTAAACAATAAGGTAATCGTGTCGACACCATCGCCGACCTAATATTGTACTGGTATTTGTCTGGGGGTGCAATATGCAACTTGTGCCTGGAATGCACGTTTAATAATTATATTCAAGATCTTAGAAAATGTTATTTTTAGGAGAAATAAGAATGTAACAGAAATATGTGGAAACCCTTTAAAGTATTGATTTCATAGATTCAATATTTACACCATCATTTACAACACAGGCAATACAATATGACTTCTAATAATAGGTCTGCCATATTATTGTAACGTAGGTTCGATATACAATACATCTCATGCATATTATCCAATGTTTTATGTTCCCTGTCAATAGGAAGACGAAATCTGTCAACCCGCAAAGTTGAACAATCGGATGACGAGACAGAATCACAAGTGTAGCATATACTTGTTGATCATGTTGATTTGGTTAATGAAATTTGAAGGTCACATGTTAATCGTCCCTTTTTTATCAAAGTTGGCATGATGACTATGAATGATTTTTTTTTACGTTTAGCTATATGAATATAATGCCCGAGGAACGTTGTGCAATGTAAATGACGTTGGATTAAAACAAGATATAAAAAAAATGTTGTGTGCACCCCATACAATGACTTATCTTACAACAAATGTAAACTAGAAACATGAGTACTCAGATAGAGTATAAACCCGAAACCGAGTAAAATAATAAAACAAATATTTCCTTATTGTACCATGTCAACATGACTTAAAAACATAACTTTATCAAAATGTTTATAAAAAGTATTGAGAAAGTTAAATTCCAATCAATAATACGCTTTAAACGATTCATTAAGGATCGTGTGTAGCGCGGCGCACTGTCCTGCACGATAAAATTGCGCACTAGCGATAGTGAACGCCCGCGCGCGCTTTAAAGAATAAGAAAGCTGCCAATCGAGTTTATCTCTATTATCCCTTGGTAATTGGTTTTAATTCAATAACTCTGTCAATTGTTAACGGATATTGCTGGAATTAAATAGGCGTCTTCATCGGGTTAAATACACCAACGTACAGGATTTGAAGTCAATCAGTTATATCTTTCTTGAGTTATCGTTGCCGCAGACAGACACACAAACGAACAGCGTCACTATACCCTCCACCGGACTTAAACACGCAGATTTGCAATGAACAAAAGATAGAACTTTTGTTAGAACCCTTCTTTTTTGTTGAGTCCTAGGAATTGAAAATTTACGGTTAATATAAGTTTGGGCAGCATCGGATAAACATTATTTTTAACCTTTGACAATTAAGTCCGTTATCAAAAACATAAAAACTGTTACACATTGAGTATTTTGGGGATATTAAGAGATTCAAATTGATATATCTAAAGTTAAAGAATGTTTAACATCTTCATCTGACGGATGTAACTTTCCTTTTTAAGGGTATACAACTTGTTAATCAAGACAAAAAAGCAATAGTAAATAAATCTAACACACTCTGAGTTCTGTTATGCAATTTCATGGCGTGTCAAGTGAGTATAAATAGTTCATAAAACATGTATTGTATTTACTTCATAACATAAAAGTTGTTGTGGTCATTTGATACGCAAATAATTTAGAAGCAGGATAAGAACGGTCCTCACTCATTCTTTTATTATTTAAAGAATATCAGTTTCTTGTGTGACGTAATTAAATTAAATTACACGATTCAGATATTAATTGATTTGTTAATCATACTTAGGATATTAAGTTTCACAACTCAACAATGCATGACGCACGATCTATGGAAGATAATCTTGTTTACCTAACTCATTGTCTATTTTAAATTGAGCATAATGAAAGAAAATATGATTAGCTATGAAAACCCGTAGGCACATGTTTGTTTTTATTCGCTTATACATAACAATAAAAGTTAATTGAATATATCATTACACAAGAAAACAACCAGCGAAAAAACTCGTTTTCTTAAGAATGACAAATGTGCGCTAGAAGACTAAAAAACATAACTTGGCTATTTGGATGTTATATTTGTTTGACATATTAATATGGCTTTCTGTATACACACATTACATACTTTTCATTTATATTTACATAATGTGTCTATCTTATAGACCCATGACAGCGAGCCAATCACAATGGCTTGTAAAAAGGATCATGTCGCAAAAAAATGTGTGATAAGGAAATCCCAAAGTCCTTTCACATCTTTGTCTTTGACTAATTATTTGCGCTGCAAGGGTTGACAGAAAGGAACAATTTGTTGTGCTCGTTACTTGGGTCATGGCTTACGGTTTCCGTAAATGATAGAAACTTGTTGATGCATTAATAACTAAATGAGTTTAAAACTTGATATGTTATCTTACGTAATGGGAGTTTATTAAAACAAGGATTTACTAAGCATAATCACTTGCAAGTGTTGATAAGTTGACCTACGATTAAACATAAGGCTTGCAAGTTCGCCAGTAATTGTTTCACCGGTCAAATTAACAAGTACAAGTCAATATGCTATAAATGAATCATGAAAAAAGAAATGAAAGGTATTTAATTGATGCTTATCGACCCACTGTAAATAACATATATAAAGACGCAAAAGCGCACACAAAAGATTAATATTGTGCATTATGTGTTTCTTTTTATTTACATTTTTTTTAAATTTCGTTTCCTGTCATTTTTTACAGCTCTTCATTTCAATTTGTTCTTTCTTTATATCAGTGTGTGTCTATTTTTCTTTCTGTTTTTGTATTTATTTATCAATCATTTTCTTTTTGCCATAGTTGATCCAAACATAAGATAGAGTCATGATATAAAAAGATTAAAAGAACAAGACAGAATGTAATTAATGCGAATATAGCTGAGAATAACTCCCTAGAGATGATGATAGTCGACGACATCCAACGTGTCTTCATATATATCTAGAGACAGATACGGGAAATTACTCTAAATTGATGGGATAATTTCCTGGAGATAGATGCATTCATTAAGTCGGTGACAGTTGATCTTTGATTCTAGAAAGTTTTGTCTTCTATGAAAGATGAATGTGGCCTGTGAAATAGTAAAGAGCGTGCAAAAAAGAGCAACGTTATGTTTCAAGACAATTCATCAACATAATGGACTTTGCGCTTCAAATACCCCTTTTAAAGCAGTTGGAAAAGCGTTATTCTTAAATTATTTGCCATTGCTTTAAAGGTGTTCTTAAATGTATGGGTTCTGCCTCAACATACTGTAATAAAAAGATAAACAATGAACAACAACAACAGAAAGCAGACATTTATGTCTCGGTGGTAGTTTATTTATGAGAATACATACAAAACAACTTTATGGGAATACTCAGGTGTATAAAACTTTTTGCAAAGGGTTATTGTAAATTATAATAACCGATGTACTAGCTGTTATTTTTTTTGTGTCGCCTCAATTCCAAGTGGTACGTTTAAAGGAAACATTTTTTTCATAGAACTGTATAGTTATAATTATATTATCTCTGTCATTATTAATAGTTTGTTTGTGATCGGTTTGATTCGTAAACGTTCTGATGTCTTGAAAGGTATATCCGCATCAATGAATTAAAAGAGATCTCTGTCTGAATCCCATCTGAGCTAATGCTTAAACTGGTTAAAGTTTTACCTAAGTCTACCAATTGAATATCTTTCTGGTTCATCTTTATCTTTACTCAAATTTGCTTTTGAAATCGTGTCTTTTTATGAAACTGCAGGGCATGGACAAAGCTAAAACATTTAGTATACACGCGCAGAAAACAATGTTGGTATTGGAATAGGTTTTTTGTGGAGGATTCTTTCTCATATATTGCATATGAACTGTAAAATCCACTCGGTTAGACTTGGTGGAAAGATCATAAAAAACAACAAAAAGGCCCGTTTATATTCAACTTGTCGGTTATCGCCTGTTGCCATGGATTACAACTTATCAGGCCTATGTTTGCCCTTAAGTGTCGGTTAATATGATACCGTTTGGTTTCTTATTAGTTAACTTCAGAAGAGATAAAGAACTTGCTCACCTTTTTTAACAAGAAGTTAACACTGGTACTACATTCAATTGTTAGGTAACAATATCGAACTCTTCTGTGTTTAGGTTTGGGTGTTCAATATACACTCGTATACCTCCATTTATGATGGCTTCTTCGGCAGATCAATGTGTTAAGATTATGTTTTTTATTCACGCAGGTAATCACCATCAACTAGACTGAGGGTTGCTGTCATACTCCAACGTCATTCTATCTTTCCTTGTTCTTCCCAAACCACAATTTGTAAATTCATACTTAAACGTATGTTATTACACAGTTAAATAACGTCAACATGATTTGTTGTAACTTTTCCAATGAATAATGTGTTGGTCTTTAGTCTGATTTTGAAAATGTAAACTAAGCAACTTTTTATGAAAAACAAGATTGGTTTTTCTATTTTAACGTTTTAATTAAGATTGTAACCAGTATATTAATATATGTTTGATTTTCTCCAATTTTAATCTTCAGAAATAGACTCAACAAATTGTATATAGTCTTTGGTAATGTCATCTTATCAAAGTTTTCTATGTTTATCTTTATTAACTTCATAATGTTTTAGGGTTTTGTAAGTTGGCAAGAATAATTTGTCTGATTTTTATACTTCTAAGATATTTTTTTACATTCGCAATATCGTGCAAGTCGTTTTCAAAGTTGATTAATTTTCAACTGTCGAGAGGCTAAACTGATCTTGGAGCCGTATGTTTTGCGTTCCTCGACGTTACTATTAGGGTTATCCTTCAGAAGCGCTCAGTACCGTTCTTGCCAGTAGTTGTTTCATTTACTAATTTCAATTTACTCGGGATTGTGATGTTTTTCATCGAATGCACGGAATTTAACTTCTTCACTGCATCGGTTTTATCACTGAAAGTCCGAAGAAAATCGTGAGATTCGAGAGTGTTCACAGGGAGCATTATAAAGTGAAATTATCAAATAGTTCCGGAATGCACTGATTGCACTGAAATGCAAATGCCGAGAGCGCCTGTCAGCGACGTGATGCCTCCATTCATCACAGGGCCTGGAGAGAGAAAATACTTCGTAACGCAACGTAGCCCAAGTTTAATCAAACCTCTGAATCAATAAAACATATTATCACATCTTGAACCTTTACCCCGTGTATCTAGAATCAATATTTACATTGCTAGATTCAACAACAAAACAGAAATCATGTACTTTTATTATAATCATTAACATGAAAGTATAAAGCAATCGCTAACTCAAGGTCAGTTATCTTAGTTACCTTAGTTACCTTAGTGTACTTTCGACCAGGTTGATACCGTCTGAGCTGATAGCGGGTGAACAATAAATACAACCGACCTTAAAGCATATTTTCCTCCCTTTCTGTTATTTATCTATTTAGATAATACCATGGTACAGACGTAGAGATGTAATGTGGGTGACCTGAACATATGATACCGCGCTGTTTAATATGACATTAAATACTGTTAATTCCACTGCACCGTTCTTGGAATGAAAAATGTTCGTAGATTTTAGAAGTGAGCTGCATTATCTAATAAGCTAAGAAATAACATATTTGTATTCCATTTTAGATGAACGTTAATTCTTTTGAGACCAAATTAACTATTTTTCTACGGTAAAGCTTGGTCATGTATCTAGAACATGAAAGGGTAATCAAACCATCAACTATTAACCTATTTACAGACCATAGTGTGCTGGTATTTGCCCTCACTCGCGGATTTTGTGAAAGGTAAGCTATGAATTTGTTTAGTAAAAAAACAGTTGGCAGAAACAAAAATGAAAGATATTTTCTTCGATGCGAAAATTATCCATTGGAAAATAAGTCTGGACATCAGAGATGAGTTTACTCCTACTAATATTTATTCTCGCGGTTTGTGGTTACAGGCTATCTTGGATGATAAGTACAACCTCTTCTGGTACCTTGTCCAATAAATAATCTTAATATTTGAGAAAATCAAACAATAGATATAACACATGAGAAAGATTATAAATCTTATTGCGGATTCTATCATGCTTTTCTCTGTTCATGTTTTATTCTGCGGTTTATGAAGACATCTACTATCAGCGACGCCCATTTACTACCCGTGAAACGAACTCAAATTCCCTTAAACTTTATCAATCATTGGCTTGTCAACATCAAAAACGTCCTCTGATGTAATTTGTTTTGACCGCAAATCTTAATGAAATGTCAGACCACTCTTCAAAGGCAAGTAGTTATTTTGGCGTCTTTCAAATCAATGGAATGTCACAGTGTAAAAAAAGTCAATAGCTTCTATTTCCCCCATGTCAATTCATGTCATCCATTCACATTCCTACCCAGACTTTATTTAAGCGATGAGTTCCTTGCATGTCCATAAGCTCAAGTTCCTTGAAAGAGAAAACATAATTGGAAATGTATGGATAAGACATTTTGTGGTAATGAGATTTTATCTAGTTTAATCTTTGTTTGAGAGTCACATTAGAAACCATTGATGGTAATTCTAGATGTCTTAGCATTTCTTTACAAATAAATATAAAAGTTTCTTTTTGCTCTTAGATCTATAAAAAAAGATGAACTTGTTTTTGTTACAATTTTAGGTCGTTTTTGTTTTGGTGTTGAACATTTAGATATCAACGTTTTGCTTTTTTACCTCATCAGTGGTGATATGTTGTCTTGATGACGTCAAGGTTAAGTATGACTTGAGTACTTATGGTTGCACTGTAAAGATGCACATTTTTAGTAATCATCTCTTCGGAACCACTCTTGAATGATTTTGAGCACTTTGATATATTGACCAGGAGTTAACGGCTTAATTCTTTTGGCAACCTCAAAGTGCTTTTTTCTAGATCCCCCAAGGGCTATTACAATCCACATCTAGAATAGACGTTGGAGGATCAAACTAATCCCCTTACTTCCCCCGTTTAATTCGTTGGTTGTTGTTATCTATCAAGAAGCATTTGAGCGTTAATTCTTCTGCTGCATGCCATTCTATAAAACAGCAAGTTGTCTTTAATTGATTTGTGGAAGAGAAGAGGCAGTTTGATGTGTGTGTCAGTTTTGGAAGGAAGCATCCTCTCATGTCGGTGAGTTTTCTGCAGAAGAAAAGAAGGTGATCTACTGTCTCAGAGGGGTAGTCACAGAATATACAGGTAGCAGCTTGTAGAGCCCTAATATGGTTTAGGTAGCAGTTGAGGGGCTCATGCTGTGTTTAGAGCTGAAAGACCAGCGATTGATCTCCCCTACCCAACTCGTTGAAGGGGTCCTTGAGAAGTGGTTTCGTCATATGACCATATATGCGTCTTCCTGTTTTGCCCATTGCCCAGGCATTCAGCCACTCTTCTTTGGGATTTGACTTGATTATCTATGAGCATGTGCTGTAGGCCACTGGGATATCAGGTTGGGGAAGTCTGTCACTTTTCTTTGCTAATGCACCCGCTCTCTCGTTCCACGGTATGTCAGTGTGTGCAGGAATCCACTGTAGTACCATACTAATACTGACCTTGCTAATCAGGTTATGCAATGTACATCTCAAATGTGTCATATCTTTTGAGGTATCTGTCTCCAGTGATTATAGTGTGTAAAGGCTATCTATGAAGATAATAGTATATGTGATCTCTAATGGGTTGTTTTCAAAGTGAAAGTTGATGTTAGTGTGTGCATTGGTTGTTGTTCTGCTATGTAGTTTGCGCAGAAGAACCCACTGGAGTTGAACACTGTCTTTCTGGCTCTATTTGGAAGGTAGAGAACTGCTCCATATCCAGCATTGCAGTACCCTTTTTTAATTCGTTTATGAATTCAAATGTTAGCAATATTGACGTGACCGATAGTAGACATATTTTCAGACATTTTTCACGTTGTCACCGTAACATATCAAATTATTTAAGTTTGAACAAAGTTCACTATCCTATTTGTATTTTCTGACGGGCGCTTTCATCTTTAACCAACAAGTATTATGCAAGTTCTTATTTTAATATTTTTAATGTGTTTATTTTCGAAACGTTAATTCTGCATATCTCATACTAATGTCCCTCTTATTGTTTTAAGTTTTAAAGAAGACAATTTCAAATTAAGACTGCAGTGAGTTATGCATTTGATATTAACTGTAAAGTTCCCTACGTCATGACTGACGATCAGCAAATATAATTAATTCAATCAGGTGGTTATTTCTGAATACGGGAGTTGTTTGCACAAGTTCAACTGCCTCTGTCTTTGATGTAATTAATAATTGTATAATAAGAACGATATCAGATACTTGAAAGGATGACTTATAACTTGTTTACTGTTATAATAAGTCATAAAGTCTAATAAGTAATAAGTCTTACATCACATCATTGTTTTTGAGATTTTAAAACTATTGTCTTTTGCCAATGTACCAATATAAGCTTTGGGCGTCAAAAACCACAGATTCAAAATACTTATTGTTAAAAAAAAACTATTAGTTCTAACAATAATTGAAGAGTCTTTTTGGCTCACTCTGACTGTCGTAGGTTGAGAGAAGACATTGATGGAAAAGCTTAGTTGAAACATGTTGATGTGACAAATCTCGAAGTACGACATTAGAATTCCGGGGTGTGAAAGTACAGGAGATGCTTTCCCTCAGCGTCTTACACCACATCCTTGTTATTGAGATTTAAAAACTATTGTCTTTCACCAACTGCTCCCATGACACCAACCAAGTTTTAGTTCTACAACAATATTGCAAAAAAAGTGAAAGAGTCACTGTTGGCTGTAAAAGCAATCGAAGGTTTAAGACTTACATGGCAAATTATCGTTCACTTCAACCAATCAACAGAGACAAAAACTTTACCTAGGTGATGATGTCCATTTCACTCATGGGGGTTAAGGAAAGCTTTACAACCAATGAGAAATGGACAAGTGAGCGAGACAGTCACGTAATCCTTGCTTTTAATAATTGTTTTAAAGAAAAGACGGGAAAAAATCAAAGTGGTTACAGTTACGAGGACACAAATAATGTTACTCTTATTTAACCTACTTACTCATACACCATTGTGGTCTTTAGTTAATTCTGCCTCTTGTGTATCCATTTTCGTTCAGTTTGATACCAACATAAACATGTTCTTGATTTAGTAATTGGAAACGGGACTATCATGAAATAAAGAAGACATACTACCAGGTGACCAGACAAAAAGAATATCCAATACAACTATTGTAATTTTCTTTTTTTTAATGTAAGGTAAACACTATTTTACAGGAATAGCAACATATAAATCGCAGTAATAACCCATTAATGCCATCATAATACAATCAAAACTCTGGTTACTATAAAACATGTTCAAAGTCGTGTCCTCTCAAGGAAACGCATGTTTGTACGCGCAAAACGAAATGTTCAAATACTCCTTGGCCCTGCTCTTTTGGGAATGCTGCCATCTTGTAGGTGATCGCCGTCTGAGGATGAGTGTTATCAAACGTTGTACCACATAACGCATCCTTCAAGTTGCCAACAATATGAAAGTCCAATGGACTAAGACCAGGGCTGTTGGTAGAGGATGAGCTATCCCTTGGCCCAAGACTCTGTCAGTGTGTGAATC
Organism: Clione limacina; assembly: GCA_032362205.1. Classification (NCBI taxonomy): domain Eukaryota; kingdom Metazoa; phylum Mollusca; class Gastropoda; order Pteropoda; family Clionidae; genus Clione; species Clione limacina. The sequence goes on from JAUUEB010370760.1 coordinate 9,819, forward strand.
TAACGTTCAGTATGTACAGTCTTGGTGTTGCCCTTGGTGTTCCAATTGCAGACATCTCGACTGTGCTTATCTTTTCTGGCGTTCGTTGTTTCAGATGGCGACTACCGTGACTGTCACGGTTCTTCACTTTACTATTTTAATGTTCGACTGAACCATACCTATCAAAGCTTGTCGACCACTTTAGAGCTATTCTGTGTGTCGGTGATTTCTTAGAATCTCTCCTGCCAATACCAAAAGTTTTGCAAAAAGACATGTTGTTTCGTTCAGCGAGCCAGCTTAAAAGTAAGATTTAACACAAATGAGCGTTGCTGCACAGTATACTGTATACCTGTCAACTTTACTACACTAATCACAATATGGTTTCACAAAAACACGTGCGATATGTTGATTGAACTTCCTACCAAAGATGGCGCGACTAGTGCGATTTGGAAAGATACGGAGTGTCTTTCTTTGGGTATACTTTTTTCTGGCCAGTAGGTATATGTATGTAATATTACCTTTATATTCAGCTCTCATGACCTACATTTCTTAGCTACTGATAATATATAATTTTCAGTTGGTGATAGACACTATGGCTGAAGAACATTTTTTAAAGTTTTATTCCTTGTTTCACTACACATAATGAATGTATAATTAATCGAGAAAATAAAATGTACAGGCTTTATATTGATGAAAATTGATTGCCGTCCATAACAAAAGTAATTCCATTCTGTAAGAAACGCGCAACATTACAGAAATGATATTTTATAGCCTCGAAATAATAGACACTCAACAAGCGTTACTTACCTCTGCCTATACTATTCCCCTATGTGAAGTCTTCTTAATGAAGCTTATTATACACGCCGGTCATTGGCAAATAAAGACACCCACGTAGACTTAGAGTCTTCGCTAATAGGATTGATCAGTCAGACCATGGTATATTAGTGTATTAATCATGATCTTGAACGTCTAGAGAATGACAGCAGTCTTCCCTTCTAATAAATCATTATCTCACAAATACAAGGATATGCATGTGTATATTTCGTAGAACTATGGGTGTTGAATGATAAACAAATGATGACTGACTGCATCAAGGTAGACAATTATCCAGATTCCGTGTTAAATAACAACCTTTACGTGCCATATTTCACTTCTCCTTGAGGAAAATATGTCTTTTAAATAGTGTGTTAAATCTGCTAAACCTTTGTATCATATTACATCTAACAGTTATCCCTGACGCTGTGACATAATTGCGTTTTTTTGTATTTGCAATTAAATATCGACACATCCTGTCAGATTGAGATAACGAATAATTCACTGTTATCACATTATTAACCCGGTATAATCAATAATTGTTATTGATTATATTGTTTGAGTTGTGTCATAACGTTGATCAGAGGTATTTGACATTTTCCAACCGTTATCATCAGAACATTGAATCTAAAAACTAAAACGATATCATAGAAAGGTAATATATATAGCAACGTCGAAAATAAACTCATAGCTCTTTTGACAACAATCGTGTACATTGACAAGTAATATTTTAACTTTCCATAATCTGCAGTGTTACACTAATAGTACGTGTTTATTCTTGAGTCTCCTCAGTTACAGTGGATGAAATTAAGTGACTTGATAACCCATTTAGCAACAGTGAGTTGTTGGTTTTATTTATAATAATGATCTCTTTAATAGATGCAAAAAATTACATTTATTCGTTATACTAATTCTAGAGAGTATAATATAAGCGTAGTGCCTACGGTTTTGCCTTTAGTTCAAGGCCGTAGTTTGTTTGTCTTTTACGCCAAAGCAATGACATTCAAGAAAAACCAGGATCTTATATTAACGATCTTGACAACAAACCAACAAAGTGAAAAGTGTTATCAAACGTTGTTTTATTGGTTACATGAAGCGTTATCATATTTGTACATTTTTTTTAAATTTTTTTTTAATTGATTAACCTACGAATCGTATATAAAGTTGCGCCCTAATTAAGCGTCAATAGTATTCAAAACATAGTCTTATTCCACACCTTTATTATATTGTGAGGAGTGGGTATATTTTCTTCTCGTGTGTATGTCTGTTTACACGATAACTTGAGAAATATTATGTAGATCTCTTTCATTTTTGGGAGAATAGTGAAGAAATGTTTGTTATTTAAATTCCGAAATATTTTTGAAACCACTTGTCGACCACTTTAGAGCTATTCTTTTTTTTTGGTAATTTCTTAGAATCTCTCCTGCCAATACCAAAAGTTTTGCAAAAAGACATGTTGCTTCGTTCAGCGAGCCAGCTTAAAAGTAAGGTTTAACATTGTAAGAATAATATATATAAAACCCTTGTTCATATAACAGTAACTTTTATTCACTTATTTCAACAAGTAATTCCATTCTGTTAGAAACGCGCAACATTACAGAAATGATATTTTATAGCATCGAAATAATAGACACTCAACAAGCGTTACTTACCTCTGCCTAAACTATTCCCCTATGTGAAGTCTTCTTAATGAAGCTTATTATACACGCCGGTCATTGGCAAATAAAGACACCCACGTA
>JAUUEB010370871.1:0-20722 GCA_032362205.1 Clione limacina
TTGTTGTTGTTGTTGTTGTTGTTGTTGTTGTTGTTGTTGTTGTTGTTGTTGTTGTTGTTGTTGTTGTTGTTAATTTAATAAACAACTTATCTACTTATGTGAATTAACATATCATTATTAATCTTATATTTGATTACCTTCTATACTTAAGATTTAACATTCCATCAATTTTGAGAATGTGATGTGTTTCTCAGTTTGTATTTCTTTTTTTAACGCATATATTATTCTAATGTCATACTATTTCTGTGCAAATCATATTTAATCCAAAATAGTTTTCATTTTGTTCCATTCTTTTGTTGTATTTCGTTATCATCATGATCTAAAATTCTCCTCATATATCATTGTTTCTAATTATATGCCTTGTTGGTTTGTATTCATATAATTTCGTTTAACACATTTAAACATCGCCATATACAGACATTCTCATATATCTTCATCCATGTTAACAGAATGCAATCAGCAGTGTGAAAAAAATAAGATGCCAAAAAAACGATTTGTTTTGAAGTCAAAGCTCTGACTTCTGCCCGATACAAGGATGGATCGTTCTTCTTTTGTCTAATGAATAAGATGTTACTTTGTATTCTACAAGGTCTAAGATTTGTCTTCCGCCTGATGGAGCAAGTGATGATAGGCTGAACTAGGTATCCTGTCCCATGAGTAACTGATTCAAGTGCTAAGCTGTGTCGTCTAATAAACTGAGAAAGTGTTCAAAGGGTGAAGCTTTGTCTTCTGCCTGACGGGGGAGGTGTTTCAAAGGCGCTACATGGTGAGGTCCGTGGCGCCGTAGAAACATCTACCTTGTCGGCAGACACTACATCAAAGATTGAGATCTAACATGTCGACAGACACTACATCACAGATTGACATCTCTTCCCAGTTGATATACAGTAGCACAATTTCATTCATTTTGTAATCGTTTTTTTCTGATAAAACAGATTATCAATAATTAAAATAATATCACATACTACACATATTTCCGTTTATTTCAAACCATGCCATTGTTATACACATTCATTTTTTCAGGGTTTTTTGTTCTGTTTCATGACACATAACAGTTAATTTGTTAATGTGTGTTTTGTTTATCTTGTTGTTTCATTGTTACCTTTCAGGCAAGAAACGAGGTACCGTAATCATTATAAAAAGTTATTTGTTTGTTTTCAGATGTTCTTCAGATCTAATTCGATGAAACATTACAATACAAGCCAAATTTATGTAATTACTTTTATAATAGAAATAATTGTCTCCTTTTCTTCCCATCTTTATTAACTAACCATAATAAAATTAATTACTTTGTATCCGTTCCCCTTTTACCCCTTATCTACCTTTACCACATACTTTCTCTTTTAATATCTTCCCTTTATATATCAAATGGCCCCCCCAAAAAATAGTAGTGAGAAAACATAATTTACATTCGCATTTTCTGTTTTGGTGCAACGCATGCATATCTTAACCAATAGTTTTATATACCACCAGAAAGGGTAATAAGCTCAGCATATACTGGTATTTCTTTTCTTTGCCCGTTTGTTAATGGTATATATGACGCTTTGAAGCGAGTTGATGTTTTTCCCTGTTTGGCAATAAGTGTGCATTAGCCTTCTTTATTCTGAACTCTTTGTTGATATTACTTTCTGTTATTCGTCCTTTAAGGAACTGCTGATTTTGACTCGATTAAACAATGCCTATTTAATGTGTTAGCCAAATAGTGTACAGAAAATTTTGAGAACATGAGTTAGGAATTCAGACAATGTTCACTAAAAAACTTTTCCTTATTCTTATCGACTTCTCATAGTAAAGAGTATCCCTTTGAAAAAAGTAGTTTAGCTCTTTAAAGCAAAAATGCACACCAGCTTTTATTTCAAATTCCACATATTTTACGAAAATAATATACAAATTCGGACAATTCAATATTTTTATGAAATGAGATAGTACATACAAACGTGCTTACGGCATTTATCTATAATCAGCATTACTAGTAGGAGAAAAAAGGTGCATCAGACGATATTTTAACCTAGTCTCCTAAAGATCCTAGTTCGAGCCAAAAATACTATAATTAACGAACCCAACCTTTAATTCTTTTTAATATATTTTATAAAACTTCACTATCAGTGCACTAGTCTAATACACATGACTGCCTCCGTGTGCGGTTAAGCATTTTAATCTTTCATACCGACGCGAATAACCATATAAGGTTAAGACCAATAAGGTCTTGAATACACCCAAGAACGTCAAAAGTCATGATTGTGATGGCACACAGATCAGATGGTTAAGCATCTCGTTCGTAATTTTTGATGGTATGAATGAACACAAAAACAAAAGCATTGTGAATGCGTGTGTGTCTGTTCTTCTTTCTCCTCTTTATCAGTTGACTCAAACTTGATTTTGCTCACTGATTTTGTTCCAAAACAAGATGTTACCCTGATGTATCGTTCTAAAAACGTTATTTTGCTCTAATTCTAGGTTTGAGTAACCGTTAGAAATTTGAATGTACCAGGTGACCAGAAAAAAGTATACCCAAGAAAAGTAATTTTTTTATTTAAGGTAAACAATATTTTATAGGAATAACATCATATATATCGCATGTATTACTCGTTAAATGTTCAATCCCTCCTTGGACCTGCTCTTTTGAGATTTCTGCCATCTCATGGGTGATCACCGTCTTAAGATGATGAGTGTTATCAAATGTGTTACCACATGACTTATCCCTCAAGTTGGCCAAAAGATGTAAGTCCAATGGACTTAGATCAGGGCTGTTGGAAGACCAAGGTTGAGCTGTTCGCGGCTGATTAGTCTTTCACCAAAGTATTCTCTTAGCAATGCAGTATAGCACGTGTGGTGTTAGGTATAACACCATAGCCTTACTTCAACAAGACTCTATCAGTGTTTGAATATAACGGTCAGTATCTACAGTCTGGGTGTTTTAATAACAGACATCTCGACTGGGCGTATCTTTCCTGGCGTTCGTTGTTTCAGACGGCGACCATCGTGACTATCACGGTTCTTCACTTTACCGTTTTGATGTTCAACTGACCCATACCTATCAAATATTGTCGACCAATTTAGAGCTGTTCTTTTTGTCGGTAATTTCTCAAAATCTCTCCAGGCAATACCAAATGCAAAAAGACATCTTCTTTCTTTCAGCAAGCCAGCTCAAACGTAAAATTTAACGGCAAATACACGTTGCTTCACAGTATGCTAGATGCCCGTCAACTTTGCTTGTGTAATCAAAATACGATTTCATATAAACAAATGCGGATTGGACTTCTTACCGAATTTGGCGCGTTTAGTGCGATTTGTAAAGAATCGGGCCTTTCTTTGGGTATACTTTTTTCTGGTCAGTAGGTAGATGGTAGATGGAACATCCCATACATGACGATGTTTTTCAAAGAATTACCCCAATACAGTATACTTATACAAGGTGTCTTTCATCAAAAACTAAACTTTATTACTAAAAACTATTGAAGATAACTTTTTTTTGCATATTCTAGTAGAATTTCATTTTTGTTTGGTATAGCATTTGTCCAACTTTGATTTTTGGTCATTTTTACTCAGACCAGACATACAAACACATTCAACATTTGGACTTATAATGAAGATTAAGTTTTATGAAACTATGATTTTTGCATATTTACTTTTACCATTAGCAAAGTAAATTAGACTTATACGCACCAGTATTGACCGATACCAAACACAAAACAAATGTCGACAACATGCCATCATATTACAGCAGGATGGAACTCCACTACACTAGAGCCTGGAGGTGAGGCAAGCACTCAATCTTCACTTTTAAGGCAAGTGGATCCGTCGTGATGGACCCACTCCCATGCCAGCATGATCACAAGACCTTACATCCCTAGACTTTTTTCTGGTTATTCATTAGGGCCAGGATGAAGGCTACACCACTTGCAGACATTATTGATAGAGTTGATGTCAAATCAATTCAGAATCAAATGAATAGTTCGATCCAACACTCTAAACGGCTCAATAGCTATTGTTGCCAGAAATTATCACTCGTTTTGAATTATTCGTCTCAAGTTCACACCGTTATATGTATTCAATTAAAAAACGACCCACTCATGACCAAGCACACTCAGACCGATAGTCATATTTTATGACAGCTGGGGGTATTACGTGCCCGACATTGACGTAAAATTATGTGTTTCCGATTCTTTACACCGCGTGGCAATGTTCTGATTTGGCGAAAAATTAAATTCCAATTCGCGATCAGTTTGACTAATTCTGATGTGCTGATTTCAAAAAATGTTATTCATTTTGCGATTTAACTTATATATTATTCAACTGAGATAAATTATTTTGTCAAATTTATAAATCCAATAGTTCAAACTTCAAAGTGCCCGACACCCAAGTTGACGAGGGAGACACGACCTCGTCTCACGTTGTCAAGATCAAAGGGACACAGGGGCGATGACTTTTGGTTAATAGAATTTTGAATCATTCCAATGATTCATTTTGTTGTTTTTCTACTACATATATTGAGGTACCATAAAACGATTGATCAGTTCGACCACTAGATCGATCCAACTCATAAAGATCGGTGCCATCGATATGATCAAAACAGGTGAGCCAACTTCAACACTAATTGTTGACCTCAAGCAAAGAAAACGAAATGCAATTGAGAGTGTTACTCAATTGAAGCTGACCAACACTGGCACAATATTCAAAGGCGACTAGAGATTGTGGAGCAAAGTTTGTTTTGTATATTTATTTATTTTATTTTTTTGGGAGGGTCCTAGGGTATTTTTCTTTACAATTTTTGCTGTAAAGTGTGGTGTTCTCCGTAATATGTAAAACTGTTTGAAATGTTATTTTCCATTGTGTATTTTGTTATGAGAGTATTCAGTTTAAATTAATTTCTTTGAAATTGTAAGATTTTGTTAAATGTTCAACACTTATAACTTACAAAGCGACCACTGGTCAGAGATTAACACAGTATATACCAAACAAAACCGGAATATATATTTCGACTAAAATATGCAAAAAATGTTTTTATCTTTAATTAATTGCTCGTTATAAATGTTTAGTTTTAGATCATTAATCATTAATCATTAATCTTTAATCATTAATCATTATATCATATCAACTGCAGATATCGTACTTTTCAAATGACTTTTTTTAATGTTTGAAGAAAACATTCAATTTGTATTACAAAATCACCTTTAACGTACATTAAGCATATTTAAAAGATATGACGATAAGTGTAAGTTCATGGTTTTCACAATTTGTAGTATCCCACGAGATCTGGAAGTGCATTGTCTAGAGCCTTCCTTTTTGCGGGATTTATGGAACCATTTGTGGTAATTATTCGTGTGTTTGGATTTTCGTTGTTCTTTATTTTATCATTCAATTGAATTAATTTTAAGCTAGATGTACGATCCAATGACTCAATTTCACGCTTATTAATTTCACGATTTGATTAATCGGTCTTTTTTTTAACTTGAAATTGCCTTTGCACAGTTTTTTTTATCTCAAGTCACACTCAAATTATAAGGTAATCATTCCATATGCTATCAGCCATTTATAATAGTTTCATATTTGGTTTTAAGGGAGTTGCTTTAACAAATAAATAAATAAGTCTTAAATCATATACAATCGAAATCCTGCTTGTGTTATAAGTTTTTCTTTGATAACTTAAATGCAAAGATTGTTTGTTCTAAAGTAATTATACATGGATAGTACAATTTCCTTTACCGCACCATGTTCGTTTGATCAGGCGAATAGTTTGTATCCTCTTTGATGCAATGTAATCTGAAATTAGAAATCTGGTCATTAAAGCCCATGTGTATTGTGGTTCATTGCACAGTTTAATGGATGAACATGGCCAAACTTCCATAAATATGCACTGCATATTCCGGAATTGTTGATTTTGCAAACACCTTTCATTACCTCTAACTGTGTGTTATTGAAGTTTTATTTAACTGTTTTACTTTTTGCATGGACTTCAATAAACACAAAATCACATTAAATATCAAAATGAACTTGCGTTCCTTGGCCCCTGAGTAAGACTAACTTTTGAAAGTGTTTGTGAGTTGAATCTCATTGAGAAGGATTGATAAGTCCTAGAATAAGATATGAAATACAAAGTTGAGTCTTATCGTACTCAAAAATAACTGTCTACATCATTGTCAATAGCAACTGTCTTCATCACAGCTCCATAACAACCTCCCAAAATCCCGACGATGCTATAGACATATGCTAATCCCAGCAGTATCGCATACGAATAGAGAAACATATTACTGTGCAACACTGTTAATTAAACAGCAAGACTGTTGCTGAAGACCTATAAATGAACTGCTCAAATATCATTTATACTATATGAACAAACTAGTGTAAGCTTTTATATGGGTTAAAACAACTTAGATAATCTTATATACCTTGGTATAAGGTTATCAAAAGAAGCATATCCTATGTTTGTAGTTGAAATATTGGTGTTAGCTCCCTTGCACGACTCGGTCAAATGAATACTGAATTTTATCGGAAACGCAAAAATTATCTCTTGAGCATCTTAGCAAAGAAAAATCCATAATGAATACATTGGCTTAATTCCACTTTTGAAAATAACACACTGATTTAACTTTTGGCGCTCAAAATATATAACTTTACAAATGAACGCACAAGGTATGTTTTGATCAATATGCAAGCTCATAAAGAGTCCGCTGAGAGCTAAGAAATGTCAACAAATCTTACTGCCCGTCATTTTCTACGGTTATTATATGAAAACGTATCACGACACACCAGCATTTGAATACTATTGATTTATTTAGAAAGCCAAACGTACAATGGCATTAGTTCAAGGCTATCATGGGGCTACGGGTTAGCCTCTCCCAGGAATATGAAAAATGAAACTAAATAGTCAATTTGTGAGCCATTTGGGTTTCTTTTTTTTATCTTGAAAAAATATGCTTTTGACGATTTTTAACACATCAAAATGACTTTTGAAAACATTTCAGTATATTTCATCACTCATTACTATAGTACCAATGTGAACACAAGGAATATAACACAAATGATATCTGAAGGCATAGAATACTATTGATTTATTTTAAAAGCCATCCAAAATGAAGGCTGAAGGGTGCATTTTAGAGCTTTTGTGGGATCAGAAAGTAAAGAAAAAACACCAATCAGGGTCCGGTTGAAGTATGCATCCCCCAGTCCATTCCTTTGTCCACTGTTTATCTGGACAGTTAGTTCTGACTCAAAGGGCAGAGATAACCCTCTTCACCCCCACTGCCACCAAAACCATCATCACTTACCCACGAACATAAAACATACACATACATACACAAATATACACACACATACATACACATACACATACACATACACACACACATACACACTCATACATACACATACACACACATACATACACATACACATACACACATACACACACATACATACACATACACACACACATACACATACACACATGTACATACACACACACATACACACACATACACACACATACACACACATACACACACATACACACACGTACATACACATACACATACATATACATACACATACACATACACACACATACACACACATACACTCTCTAACGTTTGTGCTGCTAATATTGTTGTTGATGAAATCGCTTGAATCACAGTGTGACTGAGGCAAAAAACACAACTTTTCAACTTCTCTAGCAGACAAAAATGTAATATTTTCACAAAGCCACTTTTATTCTTGATTCACATTGACACGTTTTTACTGTGTGGACATGTTCAAAAATTCAAGATAATAACTTAACATAGTGTTTTTACTATAGACAAACGGTTGTATACATTTTATTTTTGGCACATATTTATAAAGAAAATTCTAGGCCACCATTGTTTTATTTCTGAACATGTCCGCACAGTGCACTTAAAGCATGTTAAACCTACTTTTTCATTTACAAAGTTAGTCGGATTTAATAAATCAGCACCTCTACACAAAATTTACGCATCTTAAATGTTGATTACATATCTTTGAGTCGTATTTTCTCTGCATACTGTATATGTTTTTCATTATCTTCACAACATAAATATATGCCTAATTCCAAAGAGCACAACTGTTTCTTAAACTTTAAATGTTTAATGAAAACACTGCTTCAATCTGGTTAGTTTTGTAGGAATTAACATTATATTTGCATATGGTTACATTGCATTTTTTTAAATTTCTGGTATTTGATGTATTAAATAAGTATACAATAGATACAGTATTCAATGACTTAGTTCAAGGACATTTGACAGTGAAAGGACTATCAATTCTCGACTTTTCCCTAAATAAACAATAGAACAAACGTTTACCAATCTTGACAATTTTCATTCAACGAATAAATGGACCCAAAAAAGACGCACAATTCTTCTAAAAGTCAAAAAGAGGCGAAAGGGAAGAGGGAACAGCAAAGGACTGATAGTCGGTAAAACTACTTGAAAGCTCATTTGTATACGCACATCACTTCAGGGAAATAACCATAAAATACATTCTTTCATGATGATGTAAGTGGGTTAATTTGTTTCGCTGAAAGCAAATATTTGCCGACAATATTTATAAAATAAGTACAACCAATAATCATATTCTATTTCTGCCTATATTATTCGTTGAAGGTTTGAGGGACTGTAGACGTTTTGATTAAAAAGTAAAAATATGACATAGGTTTTTGCTTAGTTGAAAATTCTAAAAAAAATCAAGATGAGATTATTAGGTGTTAAAGTCTATTTTATTACTCATTTCTTCACTCTTATCATTCTACTGGTTTCAGAAACGGCGGGAAAATGTATGCAAAACCCTGGAGTTAAAACAGGATGATACGTCATATTCCGACATTATGCACCGGTTAGTGAAACGTTATCTCTTCAAGCTAGAGAGAGCAAAGGATGAAAAGGAAATTGGTGAGGAATGAGATTTAACTAGAAAGTGTTTTATTTTCCTTTTTGCTTTAGTTAGCACTTGATATGATATCGAGTTTGATTTTTGCTTTAACGTGATTTAAACTACATGTGAGTCAAAACTAAGAAAAAAACATACAAAGCTCAAAAGCTTAAAGTTTATATATTTGAGAAATCAACCGAATTTTGAAAAAGAATCCTATTTTTCTAGAATCTATCCCATCACGTAGAAGTAATAGGTATAGTATTAGACTTTAAAACATGTTTTAATAGTTGTGTAATTTTTTCATGTTGAAAGTTAATTATAATTCGGGCACCTATCAATTAAAAGAGTTTTTAAAAGGAAAAGCTCTGTGCAAAATAACTATTTCTTTTATTTGAAAATCGTGTCAATATACATATAAAGTTTAATTTCAGTGACATTTAAAACTGTTTTGCAATCACTTTGCTAATCCTTTCGCTTGGTTTCCCGTCAGTTAAAGAAGGTGCTCATGGGAACGTACGAGGAGAAGAAGTCGAAATTTGGGATCCAGAAGATCAAGGTCCACCCCCACCAATACCGGAAACCGGAAAAAGTCGAATACCTTTCGCCACGCCTCCTATACCAGAAGATGATGATGACGGCAGGTTACGTAAGTATTATTTAGTGCATATTATTATACACCTGGCTTGTATTTCTCTACAAAATTAAATGTATACAATCGACGATTTATATTCCAATAACTAACGGGAACCATAATGCATTGAGCGTTCATAATGAGCTCTGTTTCTGACTAGAATCGACACAAGCGACAAAGAGAAAAGCGGACATAATCTTCAATCATGGTCAAATTAGTGCACACAAATTAAAGATCTTTATGTATATAGGAGTAGAGTCCTGACTTTTAGGCACTTTTAGAAAAATTGCTCAAAGGCCCTCAGGTGATAGTCCAGTGCGCTCGATCTGATGCCACTAAAACACAGGGCCTATCGCTTTCGAATTCAATATCCTGCCACTAGATCTAGATCATGATATCGCAATCAAGCTGATTTCTTTAAATGAGTACAGTAAGACTTGCAAGCACACCTAATTGCGACAGATATGCTGTTACAAAGGCAATGATCTTCGTCCATCTTTTATTGCAAGTACCATTGTCATATCAAGAAGCTGTTCATAAACTGAATGTGTTGTTTGTTTGTTTTATTTACAGAGTTTAACAAATCAAATCGAAGAAAGAATAACGCAAGAGGTGGTGGTCGACGAGGATCGACAGCACAACTTCCTATGGCTACTACACTTGCCATACCGCAGCTTGATGCTATACAAAGGTAAGTGACAATTATTCATATCTATAGAACTCCGTAACAGCCATCTGGATTTTTGAATTAAAGGGTATTTCAATATCAATGTATGACTACATGTTAAATCAATTTTCTGTCATTCAAAATTGTAAGATGAATGCTTTCATTGATCAAGGCGGCACTTAAGATAAGGTTGATATTATGAAATCTGAATTACGTTTTAATAAGATCTTGAACACTAAGTGACCAGTGGTCAGCGTTTAAAGTATGACACATAACTAGGGAAATTATGGTCGTAGGGGTGGGGGTGTATATATTTCTATTCGTCTCGACACGACCTTTATTTTAAAACCTTTTGATTCATTCTAAGAGCTTTATTTCTTGACCTTTCATCAGCCTATTGTTGTATATTTCTTTAGGGTGAACAATTAAAAAAAGGAAACGTTAAGTCATGGGGAGGGGACGGAGAGAAACACTTCATCTTCCTTAGAAGTGTGTGAAGAACAACAATTTCTAGCCTCACTTTGATCTAGTGTATACGTGACGATGGTCGTCGCAAGGCCAGATAAAAATATGTTCACATTTTAAAAGGTGAAAATGGTGATTTTCAACCCTTTTTCAAAATTTCCCTCGGAGGGCCTGTGCAAAGACAAATTTAGTGTTCACTAATGCACGAATTGAGCTGATAAGGTGCGCGACACGTTTTGAGTTTTTAAGCAAGCCACCGGGAGCCCTAGGGATGTAAAAAGAAAAGGGGTGTTTGGGGAAGAAAAAAAAGAAAGAAAGCCACATGCCTCACTGGGGTTTTCAGAAAAAATTGATGATCATCAATTGTTTTTTTTTTAGCTGGCCTTATCTTCATTCTGCGATGATGGTACAGTATCCCTTTTCGTGTTTGAAAATAAGATTTAAATTCTGTGTATATACGATATAAAAGAGTAATTCAAGTTGTGGTGAATAAAGACGATTATCTACTTTGATTTGAATAAACATATATCAAAATATTAATGGAGACTGATGATATTATTTTCTTAATTAGGTCCCAAAAACTGTTGGATATGCGTCTCCAACAACTACAGGCCAACCATAAAGAAACAACCAGACTTCAAGATGATGTTGAATTTATACGACGTCTCATGGCAGAGAACCAAAAAGCACTTTGTAATGTAGTTCAGGCGTTGTCAAATATACAGGTACGTAACTTTTCTGAAGTGTTTTTGATGCACCAAGTGACGCAAAAGTTCTTCCAATCATTTTAAAATAAGAAGAAAGATTACCTTTCAAATAGTCCATAGTTGATTGAAACTTGACGTTTCCGCTACATCACGTAGCCTTGATCACAGGTGAAGTTTACCGGCAGATCGGATGTTAGATCTGCGCAAGACGTCGATATTGATGACGTCACATGACTTCCCGAAGGGCCTGGTTTATAAACGAAGTTGTACCCTATTGACAAGATAAAAATCATTATCTTTGCATACAAGCAGTGTTGTTCCCCGATTTATAATCAGTTATTTTCATATATTCCGTTTTTAATATTTTATCAAATGCTTCTCATTTTTGCAGGGCGAGATCGTTAACCTGGTCCAGTGCCTAAAACCTCAACCACCCAAGAATAAGCCAGCTAATGCTGTAGGTTCTCCTGGTCCACTACCAAATGCCTATTCTCACGGTCCCGCTGGCGGGACACAGGTACTTATGGATCGGATACCTTCAGATGGACATGGTATATTAGAGCGTCTTGGAAGTATGAAACGGACAAGAAAAGAAGACAGAGAAAGTCGCAAAAATTCTACTCGTGGGGAGGAAGATGAAAGCAACGTATGATAGATTGCCCCCAATTTAAGTTCAACTGTACTTCGGTTGTTTTATTTTACCCTTACTACAATGTTAGCAACATTAATTTCCTTAAACGTATGTGATCATTCTCTTTTTGTCCATTCCTTGAAGAGGATCGGATGCAGGACGTCGACAAATGACTGATAACCCCTTTAGTACTGCTCGCAGACTGCAGTTTTGCTATCGGACTTCGTTGTGATTAATGTATACGTTAACAAGACTATTGTTGACATCAATGCTTAGACACTGTTCATTTCATGTTTGCCTCTTAGATGGCCTGTGAAAATGGCACTGCCAAGCTAAACTCTAAGACATGACCAATGACTTAAGATGTTCTACAGATGGAACAATAACGGGCGCCAGACTTGTGTTTACTATCTGCTTCTAGCTGGACAGAAATCTCTCGAAAGTTCTCTATTTTGGTACCTCACTGACTTGATAATACATTACCTAGTCGGTAACAAAGAAGGCGGTAATATTTTATAAAGAGTTCTGATATGTGGGCCTGCGTAATGAAATTGTTCGTATCAGCCTGAATTTTTAGTGTACAACACTATCATATGAATTTCAGTATTGTTGTGGTAAAAATTCCGATAAGGTGTGATCAGAATGTAACCGAAACTGCGCCTGGCAAAAATTTATGATTACCATTTTATATTTCATTTAAAAATCAAAATAGAATTGAAAATTGACAAAGATCTGCTGAAAAAGGATTTTATTTATACTCTTTTTAGATTAATCATTTGTTCATGTCTCTAAAACTTATCTTTAATCGAAATTTAAAACCTACAACATTTTAATTCTGTAAGCCTTTATATAAGTTTCACCAGTAATCAGAATTGGTGAGATTTTGTTGCGATGAACATGTATATCGGCTTTTTTCTGCTGAAATCGTTACAAGCTAAATAAAAAAATAAAAAATAAAATAAAAAAATAAAAACATGATTTTGTAATACATATTTTCGGCTAACTTCTGATCAAACCTACCAAGAGTTAAGTTTCCAAAAGTAATCCCACCAATGATATCATAAATTGATTGTAGCATTAATCCGGATAAGAGAGGTTACCCTTCAGATAGGAGTACTACCAGTTGTTCAATGAAGACGAGATTTTTTATAATCGAAAACCAGCATAGTGGACACCAGACAATTATTAGATTTTGTTTTAATCAAGATGAATGATTGATAATTCCTGTTTTTTAAAAGCAAGATAGTGTTGGAAACGTCCCAAACCGTGCGTGGTTATGAGTGAATCTCGTGATTATTATACGATTGAATGTATTATATCACCATATACATGTGTGATAGACCATTAATCAATAGGTTAATCCGTTAACCGGGTGTTTCTTAAAACACCCGGGAATGTTTATATTTCAGACGCTTTTCATTACATTTTAAAAGCCATTTGAGTTTGGATACATGCTCAGAAGTTAATGGAAGTTATATAAGTACCTGCTGTCCAAAAAAGAGCGTTACCCATAAAACTGTTTATAATCGTTAATATTACTGATCAAGCAAAGTTGCGCATTTATTGACATGTTTGATGAACTCAAAATATTTATTTTTGTAAAAGTTCCATGACGAGTTCTGAATGTCCATCTTTCCTCAAAAGGCACAATGTAAGCCTAAAACGCCTCTTTAAAAATGCCTTTTAACAGGGGTGAAGTGTTTATGGATCGATACCTTCAGATGGACATGGTATATTAGAGCTTCTTGGATACGGGCATGTTGCTGTGTAACAATAACGGTATCCTGTTTACATATCATGTTATAAAATGCTCATCAACAATTTTACTTCCTTTCAAAGTTGATGCTATTTCGTGCAAAATGGTAAAGTTATGAATAGTTGTATGGGTAACGCTCATTTTTTGACACCTGGGTATGAATAAGATAATCTCAGAAAGGTGGAAGCAAGACCTAGTTACGTGGTTACCCTTTTTCAAATATATGCACTAAATGGATGTTTCAAGATCAGTAAGAATTCCCTATACTTTGTTAGTCAGTGAGTAAATTGAATAGATTTGGTTCATCCAGTTTTAATTCAATAGTTATTCTGTTCTTATATTTTTGCGTTTTATAATTTAAACAGAATATAAATTCCTGCTCCATTATTTAATGCTCTCAAAGGTCAATACAATCACAAAACATTCAAAACTTGTTTTGAAAACTGAACGACAATTATTTAATGATTGAAAGAACCTTAAAGAAATACGGCGAATCAATATTGGTCTTATTGAATGCATACAGGATCTTTACATCTATGACGTTGTACTATGATATGATCAAACCTTATGGGCAAACATTAACTTCACTGTTGGGAAAATTGGTCGAGAGTCCACGGTTAAACACCATTGACGTTACGCGACAAATCGGTAAGGAACTTGTTTTACCTTCATCCATGTCTTATCTTTCGCTTGAAAAAGAAAAAAATACAAAAAGTTATAAAAGTTTTGAAAAAAAGTCTTTCTAGGCGCTTCTGGGGGATTTTTTTTTATTTTCTAAAACCTCCCGTTTTCTTGAAAAGTAGTTTTTGATGCACACGTAAATAACTATAAATGGCAAAATATTTGCGAAAATTCCAATGTTGATCTAAGGTCATTTCTGTACCGATATGCCACGTTGCGTCACTGTTAGAAATTAAAAATGTTCTCCAATATTTCACTGAATAACTAGATGTTCTGTTTGTCTTTACGGTTTAAGGACATTTTTTCCCCGTTTTTTACAAATACAAATGCAATATGAATATGATTTTTGGTCTTTTTGTGAGATGTTGTGAAACATATTTCTATATTTTCGTTGAGAAGGAACCACTCACAGAAATGATATATGGCAGGCGCGTAGCAAGGATTTTTTAAATGGGGTACGTATTTGGTTTGTTTCAAATCAATGAAAATTGAAAATGAGTTAAAAAGGGTGCGAATTTAGAGCATTTATGGCTGAAATGGGGGGACATTACCCCATCCTCCCTGAGTACGTGGTAAGCATATGGTAATAGGTTACAGACATCTCAGATCGTATGATAAAAAAAATCTGGAAGTAGTCGAATAGATACCTCGAGACCTCGACTCACTCGAGAGATTTTTATTTACTTATTTGAAAAAGGAAATCTTTATCGAATGAGTCGACAAAGGCGTCAAATTTTAAATTTTTTGGAGATTATTTTTTATCCTACGGCCTCTGGTTTACCCAGCACTTAATTTTTCTAAATGATGTTTCTTTAAAGATATCTATCATAAAAAGTTTCACTTTATAAAATGACATTTATTACTTGTCATGCATATAAACAGATGTGTTACTGTAACATTGCAATGGATTTCAATTTCATAATCAAGAGTTATAGACGTTTCCATGGAACTAAAGATTTCAACTTACAATAAAACTACTATTACAATATGTCAGGTTTAAAGATACGCATCTCTATTCACACACAAAATCTTCACTATATGAATAATTAGTAGTTACCTGCCCTTTGTTAGCTTAGAATTGCGTCATGGACACAGTCTATTAAACGCAAATCATCAAGTACAGCACTTGCATTTTTTCAAATAAAAGCATATTTTAAAGATGCTTTATGTAGTAACGTTGGAAATGCAATTGTACAGTGGAGAATTGTGATAACGAACTTGCTGGTATCAAGAGAGGTAGCCTGTTGATCAGGTATATATCTTCCTACTCTAACTTTTTGTAAATATTTATTCCTTGCTTACGTTTCAACATTGACTTTGTTTGAATAATATGAGGGGTATATCTAATATATTATGTCGTTTAGCCGTTGCACACCTAACATTAAGCCCATAATATTGTGCCTGGGATTTCTTAAATCACAAGTGCACAACATTGGTCTATTGTTTATATTCTAGTTCATAAACATGTTCATATCTGTTTGGTGTATGTATGTTTATTGGCCCGTTTGTGTGGGAACATGCGGCAAAATAGAGAACTTTACTTTTATTAGTCAACAGAAAGATGAAAACATTCCTATCTGCCACACAATATCCATTAGGGTGTAGTTCAAAAATTAAGACAAATACCAACGTTCTAAATTGAATAAATATTATAATAAATCGTTGTGTTGTTATGCACATTTGTTGGTGAACCTATCCATTTTTTGCCCCAGATTTAGCAAATGGGGCAAGCATTCCTAATCCTGAATGAGCCAGGGATACGTTAATAGCGTTTTCTGTCACAGTAGCACATATAATGCACTGATGGTCTAATTATAGTTTTTTTTCTGTTTTAACATAGCATTGAGGGAACCAGTAAATAATGAAAACAAAAAATAACATAAACATAAGAAAAAAATTAAACTGGTCAAACAATTACAATCCCATTTGTAAATAATTTCCTGCTCGGAGCCACATGACAATGATGGTGTGAGTTGACCATGCGATTGCCCCCAGTTGACTGCTACCCTGCTGTGATGAGAATTTTTTTTTAATTTTACCAGAATACCCCGTTTTGCCCTAAGAGTCTGAATGTGTGTGTGTTCAGGAATTATATTCATATCTTTATTATTGTGTGTCGATATTCATGATGTAATCAAACCCCGATGACATAATGTCTCTATTCGTTTTTCTCTCTGCTTGTTCGCTGTTTTTTCTTTGATTATATGTTTGCTGGACACCTTTTATACTTCTTTGAACGGTTGTGTATTTTCCTGTCACAGGAAATTAACCGGTGAGAGAATTTATACACCATTTTACAATACATGTGATTTTTACTGATTGGCTATTAGTGCAATTTAACTTTTACATCAATGGTTGTCAAAACAGATTGGGACTGATCAGCATAAAAGCAAATTTTATCAATATTTGTCTTAAGGAGACATGTGATAGTGAGCCAAAATAGCAATCATAACAAAGGAACTTTGGCTCTTAAAATGAGAACTATTTTGATGATGTTAGTTTATGAAAATAACATTCTGTCTAACGCTGGTCAAGGTAGAAGTAGATTCGTCCTGTGTAAAATTTGTATTTCATTAATTCACAATGAATTCCAGCGGCTCGGATAAACTCAGCATGTCAAATCAACATGTTAGACAAAATGAATGAGAAAAAAGCAGAAATAGTCTTAATGAAATTGAGATAACCATATACAAATTTGTTCCCATTAGTGTTTTTTGTGCAGCATAGTTACTCGTGAGAAAAGTTAACTACATTTTCTTTCTTTTCAAAGAAATTCACCGAGATTTAAGATTATAAAATGTTTCAAGCGCTTCAATATTGGGTGGGGGATAAATAGAATCTGTAGAATAATACGTAGAACAATCAGATTTGATTCATCAGTTGTTTTTTTCTATTTACCCACCTTTCCGTACTTTTTTATGGAAAACAATTGAGCTATGCACAAAACGTATACAGTACTAATTGTAAATAGTACATACAAGTTTCACTGAAAAGCCAATTTGATTAATTGATTACCGGTAATTATTATTTATTTTCATTCTCATGACAACCTTCATTATTCCAAAAACTTAATGGATTGTTTAATTTGATGATATATTATTTGATCGATTTATTTATCACTGTGTATGCTATTTGTGTAAGTTAATTTTGTCAATGAGTGTGCTTTATCAACACCACAATTTTGTATCGTGAAGTGAGGTGTCACACGCGGTTACCAAGGCACCCCTCTTGAAAGTGATATCAATTTACCATGTTAATATGGGTTTATCACACGTCCAATGAAAATAAGTTGCACTTCTTGTTTTACTCATATCCGAGCTCCCGTGAGTGACTGGAAGATAACGACACGATTGTTTTCATTGAATTATATTGAGAAAAACAGATGAGGGGTGTAATAAAGAGTTTTTTCTGATTTAAAATTTTAACCAAATCTTACAGACAACAAAGTTTGAACAACAAATATCACTTCAGTTTTTTTTACCATTTTTACGAAAAAGATTTGTTACTCGGACGAAACCCAAAAGAAAAATTCATCCACATTTCGAGATAATTTCCATTCCTTTTTTAAAATTTATAATGCACACTTCTTTTAATTGTATTTTTGTTAAGGCACTTATACTACGCAAAAGAGTTTTGTAGAATAAGGTTCCGGATGTTATTAAGAGTCAATAATGCTTCCCATCAATTACAAAAAATCAATCACGAAATGAAATTGACACCTTTTTCAAAGGTGGTTCATATGAACAATTTTTAATAACTGTTTTAAGGATTTTGCATCTTTATCGTCCAAATGGTAAGTTCATCTAAATAATATATGACAAAAATGTGTGTGTTTATTGGATGACCGTCGGTGTTTTCTATTGATTTTAAATAAATGGATGTAAGCTAGAACGTTGTGATATGTGACCCAATTTTGCATAATTTCATTGGTTTTTCACAAATTAATCATTTATTTTACATAGATAATGTATAACACAAATTTTGAATGTGTATGTGCAAAGTTGTGAAAAGAGTGAAATAAAAAGATGCTAAATTCTTTACATGAAACAAGTTATTTGATTAATTATTGTTGTTTGTTTGTTAATATTGTGAAGAGAAGAACATTCATTCACTTATAATTTGTTTGATTTTAATTTAAGGCCTTGACTTGTTCGAAAGATTTGCGTTTATATTATCAACAAAGAAAAATTAAGGTAAGTAGATAACGCACAATGTTTGAAGCCCGTTGCTATTCCCTTCAGTTTCACTTCGAGGCTAAGTCTATTCACAGACACACTGGCCCACACACACACACACACACAAACACACACACACACACACACACACACACACATACACACACACACATACACACACACACGCACGCACGCACGCATATATATATATATATATATAATAAAGACTTTATCTTTCATTATTTGGAATGGCCCATATCCTGAATATAGTACAATCCAAATTTTCTTTGTTTCCAAAGCATCTCGATTTAAGCGGGTTATACTGTATTCAATAGAGCTAATTTTCATAATTCAAACGTATTTTCTATAGCTTTTACTTTGATACAAATTTAGATGTAACTTTTTTGATTACGAGAGAGACACTTCAGATATTCCTTGATAACAGTACCAGGGATCGTAATGGCAGTAATTGAAAAGTGCTTCGATATCACGCGGAAGACAAATATCGAGGACGTGATTCACCCGAACTATATCCGCGAGGAGTCAATCCCCCTTCATGGTCTAGAGATATACACCCAGAAAAATTGGCACTTTTTTCTTCAAGAGAAAAAATTCTGTGCATTTACGTAACCAATTAATTTAAAAAAAAACAGAAATGTTTCTTTTTAAGCCATTTAACATAGACTCTTCAACCATTTACCATAAAACCATGTTAAGAGACATTCTATACTTGATGTTCCCTAAAAACAAAAATAATTCCTATAGAAAAATGTGCATTTTACAGACATCTGTATCTGTAAAATGTGTATAAGAGAAAATTTGGTGTGAGAAATGTAGCTTCCTCCGTGTAAACGGAAATTGTCGTATTAGTGAATTTAGCAGTGTAGCGAGGTTCTGCACACTGTATCGACTAGACCAAAGTAACGTTAACGTAAAGTCACGTCGGGTTAAAAACCGATAGGTGATGATGGCGACACTGAGCAGTGTTGTGTGACGATGGCGCATGCATGTACGTCTGGACAGCAATGTAGGCGTGGGTCACAGCTGTTTTGGGAGATAAAGTGTTAGATTGTTGTCCCACTTCCAAGCTTCTCATATAAAATTTGCGTTGTAGCAGGGTTAATTATAGAAGAAATAACAAACTGGTACAGGTTAAAAAATGTCTAGTAGCGAATTCGCGTAGTCTGAAATTCTCGAAGTAGCGGCGTTTTTTAACAAAGAAATAGAAGGAAAAAGCTGAGCTTTTCGAAAAAATGGCACTGTAGGCGTTTTAGTTTAGTTGTGAATGGCACTGTACCGGTGGGGGTCGACTGTACTAAACCTTTCTAGTCAAGCAACATTTTAACTATAAATCCTACGGGTATCGTTCCTTATCTCATAAAGGCCCATCACAGTGAACAGCCTACCAAGTAGGGAAACAAGGCTATAGACTATATGTTTTTGGCTGAGGCGGACCCTAGTTGGGCAAACTTCTGGGGGGATGCGACAATTTTTAACTTGTGTTTTACTATAAACGGACCGTTTTTGGAGAATCTACCAAAACGACGAATTGAGGGAGCTACGACCGAAATTCTAGTGTACTAAAAAATTAACACCTCGCTTCAGTTTCAATTTTCAATAAATACAATAACAGAATTTCGTTGAAGCTTTTGTAATTTTTTCACGAATGCCACGAAATAAAAATACATGACAATCAGGGTCTTAAATTGATATGATGTTAGTCGATCAGGAAACGTGAACATCAAAGAAGCCGACACTATGAAATCAACAATGAATTGTATGAGTATTATTGCTAAGTTCGCGTGCCCATTTTAATGGAGGCAAAAACGTCTTTTATATTAAGTTAGACGAGTATGACCAGTTTTGGCCCATTGCAAGTACTGCTTAGGAGTGTCAAGAAATACCAAGACACCAAATACGGCAATACACTACAATACTGTTTGGTTTAGCTTTCCTGTGATCTCCTTTTTTTCTTTTTTTTAATCCCATCCACTTCCATCTCTTTGATGACCAGGGGCGGCAACATAGGGGGATTAAGCCCCCCCCCCCTTCTTTTGAGGGGGCATAAAATGCCCTTTTCAAAAAAAGAAAAAAATAGGAAGAAAAAGATGGAAAGAAGGAAAAAA